>PITA01002570.1:104572-158227 GCA_004023965.1 Spilogale gracilis | reverse complement strand
TGCCTGCCTTTGGCTCAGGTCATGATCCCAGGGTCCTGGGACTGAGCCCCAAATTCTGCTCCCCCTCAGCAAAGAACCTGCTTCTCACTCTTCCTCTACCTGCCGCACCCCCTGCTTGTTCATATTCCCCCCCCCGTCAAATAAATAAATAAATTCTTGCAAAAAAAGGTGTCTTTTAAGATTTTATTTATTTACTTGAAAGAGAGAGAGAGAACGTGAGAGGGGAGAAGGTCAGAGGGAGAAGCAGACTCCCCACAGAGCTGGGAGCCCAATGTTGGACTCGATCCCAGGACTCCAAGATCATGGCCTGAGCTGAAGGCAGTCACTTAACCAAGTGAGCCACCCAGGCACCCAAAGATTTTATTTTTAAGTAATCTCTACATCCAACATGGGGCTCCAACTTACAACCCCAAGATCAAGAGTGACATGCTCTACTGACTGAGCCAGCCAGGCACCCCCAGAAAGCCTAAATTCTAATACCAGTTCCATCATTACATTGTAAGGGATGTTAGCCACTTTGTGCCTGTTTCCTCACTATAAAATGCAGATAATAGCTTCTCTCCTCATCTCACATGATTTTGTGATGATGAAAGAGAATATAGGACAATTTATGTTAAATTTCTTTGACAATAATAAGTACAAGATTATTCCAAATCTATTTCTCATACTTAGTACATACCAGTAATCTAGCAGAGACAGGGCAGGAGGCTATGAAGCTCCAGTTTATATTGTAAGACAGAAATCTAGCAGACCCCAATAATTATAAAGAAATGACCAATGTAAGTTATGACCAGTGCTCACCTGGAACAAAGTGTTCACTGTGGGATGGGGGACAGCACAACTGGGAACTGCAGAAATCTTGCTCTGGAACATTAAGAAATGACAGGACCTAAGGGGTAGAGATGTTGCATTTTATAACATTGGATAAGTTAAAACCAGAGTGTAACAACTTCTCTCCTTTCTCACTTCAAAGTATAGACTGAAACTTATAGGTTTACTTGACTCGCTAAGAGAATCTCATCTCTAGCCAGAGGAAGCAGCTCTCCACCAACCACTACCCCTCACGGGAAACACGAAGTCACTATAGAAGATCCTAAAAGACTTGCAGGAATTTGTTAGTTTATATGTTACCAAAAACTTGGGATGCTGTAGTAAGGATGATAGAGTTTGCCCATATGTCTGCTAGCCAGAGCATCAGAACATACTTCTATTATCTTACCAATCTGATTAGCACAAATCTAGACTAAATGGTGAAACCCTAGAAATCCCCCAGCATGATGCAAAGGAAGGAATTCAAGGACTTAGGCAGAGAACTGTACTAAATTTATCATGAGCGACTTGCCTACTCACTCCCTAATTAATCCTCCAAAAGGCCAGATAACTATACTGTCACTAAAAACTTGAGACAAATTACTGAGCTAAGCCCAATTATCTTTTTGTTTTGTTGAAAAGAATGTGAAACTTTCAGAAGGGTTATAATAACACAAAAAATACTCATATACCCTTTAACCAAATACATCTGTTGTTAACATTTTACCTTACTTGCTTTAGCATTTGTGGGGGGCTCTTTTATATGTGTGTCTGTATATACATATATACACAGAATATTTTCTGAACTTTTTCAAAATAAATTGCCTACATCGTGGCCCTTTACCCCTAAATATTACAAGGTGTATTTTCTTAGAACAGGAATATTCTCTTACGTAACCACAGTACATACAGGTATGAACTTCCCTGAGTTTAACATGAATACAGGGGCCCCGGCGGCTACCCACCCTGAGGTGAGAGTGCAGGAGCCGCCCCGTGGGGCCCACTGCGGCCCAGGGTGCTGGAAGAAGCGGGTGCTGAACATGCTGAAGGCGTTGTGCCTTCGCTCGGCTCCGTTACCAGACGCACTGCACGAGTTCATCTACTGCAGGCAGCAACATGACGCACACGGGCAGCCTTACCGTTTGGTCCCATTCTGATAAGCACAAGCTTTGGGCCAAGGGTCCAGCGCTCACCGTCCTGGCGTCCGCCGAGCCGGACCCCTCCCCGCCCAGCTGCCCAGGCACTGGGGCCACAGCGCTCCACGCGCAGGCGCACGCATCGATGCGGACGTGCGGAGCCGAGCCGCGGCTGCGTGCTTCCGGCTGCTGCGCGTCTGCGAGCAGTACCAGAAGGCCTTGCGGCAGGCGGCCAACTCCACGCTCACCGCCCTGACATAGGCCATGGCCTTTGTGTCCCAGGACATCATCCGGCAATTCATGGATATGGGGCCCAAGGTGCTGGCCATGCAGACCATTGCCCCCATCTCCTTTGCTTGCACGATGAGGCCCTGCTCTCCATCTACACGCAGACGCAGGCCAGCTCCGCTTCCCAGGGCTCTGCCTCTGTTGCCAAATTACTGCTCCACCACGCCCTTGCCAACAGCTTCCGGATGGTCATGAGCGGGGTCCACAGCAAGGCCGCTAGGGACTGGTGGTTAATGGGGCTGCGTGGAGAGGACCTCACCACCGTCCTCACTGTGGCTCACTACGATGTCTTCAGAGTGGCCTCTTAGCTGTCGCATGGCATGGACTCAAACGAGAGCGGTATCTCCATATTGCTAGGGCTCACCCGCCCCCTCTCCAAACTCTACACCAACAAGCACACCCACGCAGTGTACAATCTTCTGTTCTTTGCTTCTGGAGGGGCAAGTTCGACTACCGGGGAACAAAGCACTGATTGGAAGACAACCTGGACCACACAGATTCCAGCACATTCCAGTACAAGGTGGCCTTTGTCCTCTGACACTGTGGGCCAGGCTGACAGCCTGCTTCTTCACAGGTCCAGGCTACCTTGCAAGGAGACGCTGCAGCTTGCCTTCCTGCCAGAACTGGAGACAGTGGCTGCCAGTTCCAGGAGCTGCAGTTCTCCGTGTTGCACAAGGTCAACCTTGCTGAGGGCATCCTGGCCCAGGGGCACTTCACCATACTCTGGCTGTCTGCCTTCACCCTGGCCCACTTGGGTAGCCCCCATGAGAGCCTGGGCAGAAGCAGCACTGGCATGAGGTCTGAGGTCTATTTTAAAACTCTGGCCTTCAAATTAAGGCTCATTACAGAAGCTCTGACCCTAGTCATTTACAACCTGACCACGAAGGGAACCCCTGAGACATGCCAGTCTTCCTGGAGCAGATGATCCAGCAAAAATAGCTGGACTTGGCGATGGGATGGCCCACCAGCCAGCCTCAGGCCACCCAGTAGCTGGACAAATACTGCATGTTTCTCAGCATGCCGGAACACTACCTGAGTCACGACTTGAAGGAAGGGAAGCAGCACCACATCAAAGCTGATAAACGGGACCCCAGGTTTGTCTTCCATGACCAGCTGAAGCAGGTGATAAGAACCTAAAGGGTGAAGCCAGCCATTTTCTGCATGCTCCTGGTCATCTGCATTGGTGCCTTCTTCGGGGTGGCCTACATGGCAGTCCAGATGAGCAGGCAGGAACCTAGGTGGGAGGCAAGGCCTCTGTGGGAGGGTCAACCTGGCCAGGTGAGTCCTTGGCATCCCACTTCCCCCTGTTCTGCCCTAGAAGCAGATGACCCCGCAGGTGGCCCTCAGGCCTTCCTTGAAGCAGGGTTTGACCCTGACCTCACTCAGACCCTCCTACTGCGCCCAGCACATCGACCTCCTATACAAAAACAGTTCAGGAACTGCTCCCGAAGTCCAAGATGCCATGATGTGGCCACCCATCAGTGCAGGGAGCTTTGCACCTGCCATCCCTCCCTTCTCCACAGCCAGAGGGAAGGCAGGGCTTCACCCCTTGCTGAGAGGCCCCAACCCAGAATTACAGAGCTTTTCTGTGTTGCTGCTAAGGACTTGGGGGATTCTTTCTCCTTTTATGTCCTTTGAACTCCCTTGGAAGAGCATTTAGGTGGAAGTCCCAGGGCCAGGCCACAGAGTTGGGCACAAGCCTGCCAGTGAGCCCTCAGCCCTGGAGGCGACCCCATGGTCCTCGGGGCTTGTGAGCAGAGATGACAAAGGAAATGTGCAGCCTCAGTGTCCCTGCCTCTGCCCGCGTTGCTCACTGGGGACTCCCAGCTGTGTCTGGCCTCCACCCTGCCTGAGTCACCCTCTGGTGACTGGGATACTCTCTCCTCTTGTCTGAAGGAGGGCAGGGCCAGCCTCTGATTCCCTGGTTCTAGCCTCTTGCTCAGAAGCCTTAAGTCCCCCTGCCTTGGCCAGGGATGAGAGGAGCCAGCTCAGGGTGTAGCCTTGGATGGGTCTCCTTCAAGTCTCCATGGACAGCTGGTGCCCGGAACACCCAGTGGCCTCCCTCTCAGGCTCCTTGCACCATTCACCCTCCCCTGTGCTTCTCACTGCCTCTGCCCTCCTGTCACACCCCAGGGAGCTTGGGCCTGTCCCGCTAGGGTCCCAGTGCTTTCAGAGCCCCGGGGGCAGGAGACAGCCCTGTAGTACTTCCCCTGGCTCCTCCACCTCTTATCTTTGGCTCTCCGGGCCTCAGTTTCCTCATGTGTAGAAAAGAGGATGTGCTCTGGGGCAGCTGGTGTTTCGGGGTCTTAGGAGGGCATGCAGACTGGGGGTGGGGCAAGAGTATTTTCTAGAGGAAATGCAACTGACCGTGGGGCTGGCAGCGCTGCCCTTCCCAGGACCTGGAGAGGAAAGTCAGGGCCTGAACCCCACAAATCAGGTACTTCATAAGGGAGGGGCATGGGGAGAACACCTCAAGCCCCACTGAGATTGAGCTCAGGGAGACACAGGTACTTCTTCCAGGTGTACCATTTCATTAGCTGTACAATCCATTAGGTGTTTTGTGCTGGGAGGAGGGTCAAGATGATCGATGAGGTGCTCGAGCACCTGCCTCCTCTGCCCCCAGCGAGGTCTTGCCATCTTGTGGTCTGCTGCCCATCCAGCCACTCCCTACGCAGAAGCCAGTTCTCCACTCACTGAGAGGGACAGGCCTCTCTGCCTCCACCTTGGGCCTCCTGCCTTTTCCCAGCCAGACTCCCTGGCAGGGCCGCCATCCCAGCCTTCCAGGCCCCAGATGTTGGCCAAGCCGGGTGCAAGGAGGGCATGCAGGCCACAGGTTCTCTTTTGCCTCTGCCCACTTCTGTGCCTCGCTGGGTGGCCTGTCTTCCCCAGAGACTGTTTCCTAAGTGCCCAGCCAAACCGATCACCTCTGGGGTGCTGGACGCAGGGACCAGCATTAGCTCATCCTTCCCCTTTCGTCCCTCCCCAAGGTGGATTGTCAGGACCGCTGACTGTTGAGAGTTCAGGCTGCTTGTGGGACACAGTTGGATGATGAGAAAATAAAGCCATATCGAATAATAAAAAAGTAACATGAATGCAGAGCTTTGATCTAACTCCCATAGTTCAGTTTTATCCATTGACCAATACCCTGTCTAGCACATCCTTACCCTTGAGCCCAGGATCCAGTCTTGCATTTAGTTGTCATGTCTCTCTAGTCTCCTCTAGTCTGAAACATGCACAGTCTTTCTTCTCTGACATTGAGATTTTTGGCAAATACAGTTCTTCCTTTGGTTTTAATGGTCCTCATTTGCAGTTTGTCTAATATTTCCTCATGTTTAGATTCACGTTATGCATTCCTGACTAGACAACTGCATAATTGATGTTGTGTCCTTCTCAGAGTGTAATATTGGGAGGCATGGGATGTCCAGCTGCCCCCCCATGGGTGATGTAAATTTTGATCAGCCAATCAAGTTGTTTTCTCGGTTTTCCACTTTACATTTACTGTGTTTTCTCTAGCAACTAATAAGCAGTCTGTGGAGAGACATTTTAAGAACAGTGCCAATATTCTGATCTTCATCACAGTTTCCCTCTTTGTTTTAGCATCAGTTGATGATTTCCTGCTTAAACTAATCTTTACTATGATGCTTAGAAAATATGATTTTTTCAGCTCCAGCACTCCCTCCACATTTGCTACTCGAGCCCTCTTATCTTTTAAAACAGCCTTATTAGCTCTTTTCTCTAGGTGAGTATGCTAGTGTGACATATTGCGGTCAAAATGAGCTTGCTAATCTCAATGGTGATAATTATGGGCTTGGGCTAGCAAAGACTGCTGGGGGCAGTGACCCAACATAGACACAGTTGGGGTGATTACTAGAATCCATAGAAGAACCTACCCGTATAGTACCTAGAAACTGTAATTCACAGTAATCTTCAGCATTATATAATTGAGCAAGAGCCCTAGGACACAAGTGGATGGGCAGACCATGAGATCTTTCTGTAACTGACAAATCTCCTGGTTTAGTGAATGGAAACCTGACTTGATCTACCACAATACTGAGTCATAACCTTTCACTCAATTACCAGATATAAGTTGATTTATAAATGAAAGGAGGACAGATACCCTTAAGGAAGAACACCCCAAGTATGTATGCATTTTTCTCCTTGCTTTCCCCTTCCCCATGAACCCATAGCTATTTTCCCTGGTGAAAAGGAAACACCCCAAATTTTGAAGAATAGTAAATCCTAGTTCTGAGTTAAACACTAACTTCTGATCAGCCAGGACACTGTAGCTACCAGTTATAGATTTAGGATAGGGATTGACAAGATATAAATGCAGTTTTTGACCCTTGTTGGTCTCACCGTAGGCCCAGTGAAACCACCAAACCCAATCCAGAGGAAATATCTTCAGCTCCTGAGGATATAAATGACATCAGTTTCTGAGGATATAAATGACATGCATATCCTTAGTAAATAACAGAATTCCCACCTGGGCTCCTTGAGCCACAGAGACAAGTCTTTTAAGACTATTACAAAAGAAAGGGCCAAGTAGAAACTCCTAGAGCTCAAGTTCCCTAATAAGAAAGCAATCCTGCCTCCCTGGTAGATAGAATTGTAGGGATAAATGTTACCATCAATGACTTGAAAGATGTAACAGTGATGATTTAATTCATATTTGGCTGCTTTAAAAGGCAGGTGGGTTTCAAAGTGACCTTAGATTATCATTAATTTTATGTCAACTCTAATTGTGGCTGATGTTCCAGATATGATCTTATAAACACTTGGCGAGTAGCATTGATCTAATGAACGCAATCAGGATGGGGCTGGTGTAAGATGAGTGAAGCACTCACCTCAGACATAAAAGTTAAGGGAATGTCAAAGCACTCAGTAACCAAGATAAATAATATTTTAATGCAATATTTTATAGAACTAAAACTGATGCAAAAAGCCCATGACATACAAAACAGCAAAATTTTAAATAGAGACAAAACTAGCAATAAAGAGAGAACACCAGAAGCAGAAGACCACTGTCTTGTCACAGTGTATGCCAACTCTTCAGCCATGTGCTACTAATTTGCAGGGAATATTGATCATCTCATCATCCCATGAGACATCATTATGCTAGTCTACCATCGATGACATCATGTTGACTAAATCTGGAGAGCAAAAATTAACAGGTACCCCAGATGCTAGAAAATGATGATATTCTCTAGAAAATACGAGGGCCTGCTGACACCTCAGTAAAATTGGGGTGGGGGCCAGGTATGTCCAGTGGCCTTGGACACACTGGATATCCGTCCACTGGGAATGAAAAGTTACATCATGGAGCACCTACTATTTAATGGACATCAATGGCTGTTGGATGTAACATATGTTACATTTCATTGGTTGCTTCTTTCCATGCACTGGTCTATAAAGCTGTAACCTTCCATCTTTGAGAAGGCCCAGAGCAGGATATGGTGCTCCATCTGGTCCACACTGTACTGGGAATGGTTCTACCACCTGGCCCTTGTCATCCAAGAAATGCAACTGTACCAAAAACATTTCTGGTAGATTGAGATTTTATCACAACGTGTGGAAAGTCCATTCCAGTAAATCACAGCAAGACATCCCTGGAGTTCTGGAACAAACCTCTATGTTCTTTTAAAGAAGTGACTTTTCTCCTTTAAAACCAGCTTATCAAGATTGAATGTCTAGCGTATATCTCTAAACAACCACACAATCCAAACTGCCTGTCATAAATTACATGCAGAGAACTGCCTCCTTCTAAATTTAGGTGTGCCCTGGAGCATTTCATCTTCAGTGGAAGCTGTGTGTTTGGAATGTGGCTTGAATGGATCTTGCAAGTAAAAGTCCTACTGCGTAGCTGTTGTTCTGCTGACTCCCACCTACAGCTTCATAGAGGGCTCAAGCCTTGTTCGCACCTGGCTCTGCAAAAGGTGGAAGTGAACTGTTCCAGCATTATAGCCCCGAGGGGTATCTCTGAGGGACAACGGAGAGGTAAAATCCTCCAGGGAGAAGAACTTCAAGGAGTACTGGTCCACTTTGCTTGCTTGGCCTTTAGGCCAAGGATCTATACCGGGACCTGGCAAACTTTTTTTCTAAAGGTGCAGAGAGTAAGTATTTTCTGCTTTGTAGGCCACATACAATCTCTGTGGCAAGTGCTCAGCACCACCGGTGGGGTGCAAAAACGACCATAAGTAGGATGTAAACATATGGATCTGGTTGTGTTCCGATAAAACTTCATTCAGAAAACCAAGTAACAGACTAGAGTTTGCCAACCTCTCATCTATACCAATTCACTGGAAGAGGTTAATGGTTTGGACAGATAGATGGTTGTGGATCTGGAAATTAAAGTAGAGGATTGGTAACAAGTTTAACCTCTTGATTTGGGGTCCCCAGAACCCTGAGTGGCCTGAAAATAGAACAATTTTATATAGTACTGGCCTCCTTAATAGTATTAGGTGTTTTATGTATTGCACTTAAAAATACTACTTTGAGAATACTGAGTCCATAAACTTTACCAGACTGCCAAAGCCTTCGAAAGATGAAAATGTAAAGAACTGTTGAAAATGGACATAGTGAGAAATTGCATGTCTCAAGTAGAATGCATCCCCAAAGGCCCCAGTCTCCATTGCAGAGGAATGGTACCAGCAGCATCAGGGAGAGCAAGTCCAGAAACAGTTTCTTTTCTACTGAGGGCAGTTGTCACCCCATCCATAATGGAAGGGATTTAGTGTGATCATCCTGCCATAAGATTATGACTAGTCACCTCAAAGTACAGTACTTTATGAGGGACTCAGAATTTGTTGCTTCTACTGATAAGTTGGGCTGAAGTCCATGAGATTCACTGGTTTTATGTATGTCATCACAGAAGCATCAGGTCTCATAGATTGCTGGAAAGGCTTACTGAAGATTCAGTTACGATACCACTTGGGAAATTAACACCTTGCATGCTTGGGATGATGGGCTACAGGATGTGAAATCACTCTGCACCAACTAACAGCACAGAGATAATGTTGTTTTTCTCACTGTCAGGGTACGTGAGTCTGGGGTCCAGGGCCTGGAAAAGGTTACTGGCACCTCTTGGGCTCATTAAGCCTAACTGACAAAACTTTTGTTTCCCATACTTGAAACTAAAAAGTTGAAGACAGCAGTACCTATGGTAGACCCTGCCAGTAATTATAACTTCATCAGCGTCAAAAGTCCTGGCATCAGGTCACCAGATAATGGAGGAGTGTGGACAAGACCACTTGAGAGCTGAGCGTGAATAAGATTACGTTCTCGGGGACTCCGAGAAATAACTGGGAAAGGGTTGGTATAGAAGAGAACTGGAGATTCCACAAGACTTGAGGGAAGCAAATTGAGAGAAATGCTATGTGTGACTTATTCTGGCCACACTGTGATCATTGAGGCATAATAATGGCAGTTTTCTCCATGAAATCTGTGAATTTTACAGTCATACAACTAAAAGAACCATGAATTAACCATGACTTATGTTTTACAATTTATATAGCTGTTTTCATCTGGTTTTGACAGTTTTACTTCTTTTAACTGTTAACATCTTTTGTGTCTCTGGAAAGATAGATGTGTGCCCTTTTGGACGTGGTATACCCACCTTTACCTTTAAGATAAGAAACAACCTCAGTCTTCCTCCTATGTATTTCTTTTACTCAACTCAACTCAGTTCTGCACTGTCTACCTGGGGATAACATCAGACGCCACAGCTTAAAGGCTCAGTCCCCCAAGACTGCTCCTACCCTACTTCAGATGCCAACAGCAAGTCCAGATTCTCACCTGTGCACTGATCCACCTACTCAAAATCAGATTTTCCCACGACCCCCTTCTCAGGTTCAACTAATTTGCTAGTGTGGCTCCCAGAACTCAGGAACCCAATTTACTTACTGTTTACCAGGTTATCATAAAAGGATATGATAAAGGATACAGATGAACAGCCAAATAAAAACATATATAAGGCAGTGTGTGGGAGGGTCCCAAAAACAGGAGCTCCTGTCCCTATGTAGTTGGGGTGGGTCACCCTCCTGGTCGGTGGATGTGTTCATCAACCTAGAGGCTCTCTGAACCTCCTACTTTGAGATTTTAGGGAGGCTTCTTCATGTAGGCATAATTAATCATCAACTACATTTCCAGGCCCTCTCCCCTCTCTGGAGGATGAGGAGTGGGGCTGAAAATTCCAAGCTTGTAATCATGGCTTGGTGACCAGCCCCCATCCAAGAGCCCACCAAGAATCACCTCATTTAAACAAAATCTTCTCCTATCACTCAGGAAATCTCAAGAGATTTAGGAAGTCTGTGTCAAGAACTGGGGTCAAAGACCAAATATGCGAAAAAAAAAGATGTTCCTAGTGCTCTTATTACTAAGGAAATAACAAAGGTTTTAGGAGCCCTGTGCCAGGAACTGGGGACAGAAACCAATATATATCTTATCTATTACCCTGCATTGAGCAGGTAATTACTCCAGGTGGTGCAGCCTGGGGTAACACAGATTATAATACAGTTTTATGCTTAGTTATACATATTCTCCACAGTGTTCACCCTAACAAGATTCTTAGGTCCTTGAGGACAGGGTCTATGTCTTTTTTTTTTAAGATTTTTATTTATTTATTTACTTACTTACTTGACAGAGTACAAGTAGGTAGAGCGGCAGGAAGAAGGAGAGGGAGAAGCAGACACCCCTGCCCAGTGCAGGTCTCGATCCCAGGACCCTGGGATCATGATCTGAGCCAAAGGCAGACGCTTAACTGATTGAGCCACCCAGGCGCCCCTGGACAGGGTCTATATCTTCTATCAGTGCTACTCAAAGTGTAGTCTGTGGACTATTTGTTACTAGTCTATACCTAGACAAATTCAGGAATTAAGATTAAGCATTTAAAAACGTTACAGAAATTTGACAAGATAATTTTCACATCTCCAGAATCTCTTGAATTTTTGGATTTTTATTCTTTATGCCTTGGTGATTTTTTAAAAATATTCTTCTAATAGTTAATTCTTACTGTCTTTTATCAAAGTATTAGGTCCACTGTGAATCGGAAAGTCTTAGAGAAGAGCTTCACAGTTTGGGAAGCACAATTTTTTAGACAACTTTTCCTTTTCTTAATATATGAAACCTTTGAGTTTCATGTTGAGGCCAGTCTTTACATTTTAATTAAAAAGACTGAAATACAAGTGACAGTATGGGCAAAATGTTACCAAAGAAGAGGAAGGATGCAAAATAGAAAAATAAATCATTGGTGTATTTCTTTTAACTCAGCTTATTTCAGAAGATGAGTAAATGATAAGTTGTAACATCTCTCAGTTCTAACATGATATTTTTTTCTTTTCAAAGGGAAAAATGTGGATCCCATGTTTAGATTTTGTCCACGTAACAGATTTGTTTTTGTGAAACTGTAGTTTTTGATATACCTAAGTTTACTTTGAAAAATACTTTGTAAAGCCATTTTTCACTTATGACTTCTAAGATATATTTTTAAAATGGTGGATCTTAACATTGGTTCAACTTCTGGTTTGCCTAGTAGGATGCTGGTTCTTAAATATATGATACATGCAGCCTCAGACAAAGAAAACCCTGAAAACTGACTTGTCTCACGAAAATAATTAATAAAAATCATGTCTAATAACTAAGCTGTCAATTAGTTCAACATATATTAGACATCTGTGTGCCAGATTCCCAGAGATAGGCCATGGCATGGAAATGGAATTTTAACGTTCTTACAACCAAGGATCCTCTTATTTTGTGCCCCAATAATGGCCAGGTAGTATGTCCTTGGAAAAGCTTATATTTGTCTAATACCAGAAGCCTGGTTCTGAATTCATAATTATTGAAGAACGAGCTATTCTAGTACATTATAGATAACCCATTTCCATATTGTAATACATTGTAAGGTGAGAAAAGCAGGATATAAGACTATGGTGTACACCACAATTACAAGAGTAAAACATGCATATGAAAATAGGCTAGAAGGCAATAAAAATGATAATAGCTGTGTCAGAGTAGTGGCATTAGTGGTGGTTTTTATTTTCTCTGTTTTTCAAATCTTTTGTAATATATTACTTTCATAATTTAAAAAATAGAGGCAGTAGACACGAACAGACATTGCATAAAAGAAGACATTCAACTAGTAAGCAAACAAAACCATTCATACTCTCTGAGAAAGGACTATATATTAAAACACCACTATGGTGCAATTCTTCAGCTAGTTGGCAAAAAAAATTACTTCTTAAAATAAAACCTGATGTCATTGAGGATACAGGAGAATAGGCACTTTCCTACATTGTAGATGGCACTGTAAATTGGTTTGATCCTTGTCATAGGTTGAATTGTGTGCCCCCAAAATTCATACATTGAAGTCCTCACCCCCAGTACCTCAGAACATGACCTATATGGGAATATGATCATTGCAGATGTGATTCATTAAGATGAGATCTGGCTGGACAAGCGTGGGTCCCTAATCCAATGTGACTGTTGTCCTTGTGAAAGGGGGAATTTGGGAACAGACATGCACACAGGGAGAAGACCATGTGACATGAAGGCAGAGATTGGGACGATGCAGCTGAAGCCAAGAAACGGCAGCCAGCAAACCACCAGAACCTAGAGGGGAGGCCTGGGAAAGAACCAACCCTGCTGACACCTTAGTTTTAGAATTCTGGCCTCCAGAACTGTGAGATAAGTTTTTGCTGTTTAAACTACCCAGTGTGTAGTATTTTGTTACAGCCGCCCTAGCAAACTAGTACAACCCTTATATACTAAAAAGAGCAAAAACCCTATATGTATATATTTAATGATTTTTATTTATTTGAGAGAGAGTGCGCACACAGGGGAAGGGGCAGAGGGAGAGGGAGAGAGAGAATCTCAAGCAGACTCCCTGCTGAGCACAGAGCCCAAACGGGGCTTGATTTCACAACCCGAAGACCACAACTCGATCTGAAATCAAGAGTCAGATGTCCAACCTACTGAGCCACCTAGGCACCCCTGTATATTTTTATTATATATAATATTTATATTTATACTGCATATTGCATCTACTGTATTTATATAGTTTCTATATTCATCATTTTATATATATACAAATATAATTATATATAATTATGTTGATACTTCTATATATATATGAAATACAGGGCATATATTAAACACTATGCATAAAAGTGACATAGAACTGATTTTTCCTTCCCTTTTACCATTTTATTTAATGTATTTATAGTACTTTTTTATAATGGAAGAAAATTTAATAAAGTGTAAAAATAAGAGCAATTTTTTTTTAATTCTCTTACCGATTCATAGACCATTACCGATTCATTTTTTTAATTCTCTTACCGATTCATAGACCATTACCGATTCATTTCTCAGTAATTGAGAAATATATCTATTTAGTCTCCGGAGGACATTTGAATTCTGAAATTTTTGACTCTTCAAAATGGACAAGACAATAGTTTCCTTGATGGTATGTTAATATTTCTTGTAGGTTATAAAACCTTCCAAGGATATGTGGGTAAAAACTTCAGTCAGACCTTACTGCTAAAAGGAGCCCAAGTCAGATCTACAACTGCAGGACTCACTGAATTCTCCACATCCTCTCTGACAGAAGCCCATCTGGCTTCTGCCCAGGTACTTAAAATAATGACAAGGAGGTCACTGCTTTTCCAATTAGGCCGTGCAGTTATCGCATAACAATCATAGTTAAAGTCTTCGGTATATTGAGTTGAATTCCGCTTCTCCTTATTGTGTCCAGGGTTCCCTTCGGAGCAACACTAAATAAATGTATTACCTAATTCATAGGGCTCCTGCTTAAATATATGAAGTCTTTTCAGATCAAATGTTTAATGTCTGAAATGACTCCTTGTATGATATTATTTCCAGAGATCCTCTTTTCCTGCTTGCCTGGTCATTCCCTGGTCTCGTGGTGTGCTTCAAAATATGATATAAAAATTAAGTTCTCCGGGTGCCGAGGTGGTGCAGTAGGTTAAACATCTGATTGTTAGTTTCAGCTCAGGTCATGATCTCAGGGTGGTGAGATGGAGCCCCGTGTCAGGCTCCATGCTCAGCGTGGAGTCTGCGTGAGATTCTCTCTCTCCCTCTCCCCCTGCTCCTCCCGTTCATTCTCTCTTTCTCTCTCAAGTAAATAAATTTTTTAAAAAAATAAAGATTTCCAGGTATATAATGAACAAAGCAGATTATTGTGGGTAAATTACCACAATGGCTCTGATACAAGGCCAAGCACTAAAAAATATTATTGCTGATGAGTACTTTGCTTATATTCTTATTTTGGTTCACTGAGCCACCATGCATTGTTATCAGTCATATTTGACAGTTAAGAAAACTGAGACACAGTGAAGTAAGTGGCCTAAGATCACACAGTCCAAGCTGAGTTGAAGTCCAAAGCCCTTCCTCTTAACCAGCTGCCATGTGCATTTGTTGAATACATGCTTAAATATTTGTTGAATGAAGGCAGGACTTCTATATTTACACTTTCAGTAATTTTTTTTCGCCCTGTCCTAATCCTGGCACTTAGCGAATTAGCACTCAACTGAAACCCCCAGATACTTTTCATATAAACAGCCTTTAATCTCATCCTGAGCAACCACAGCCCTCAGCCATAACCTAAATGCAAAAATGTACATTTCTCCCTATTACATTTCACCTTGTGGGTTTGGGCTCACCATTATAGCTTGTTGAAATATTTCTGAACCTTGACTGTCATCTGCTGTTCTCCTATCTCTGTATCATTGCAAATTTAATGAGCGTACCTCCAATAACTCTGCAGTTTTAAAAAGAAGAATATACAGAGACTTTCTTCCTAATTTTCTATGATAAAACTATTGCCTTTATAGCTACACATTCTTTTTTTTTAAGATTTTATTGATTTGACAGAGAGAAATACAGCTACAGAGGGAACACAAGCAGGGGGAGGGAGAGAAGGAGAAGCAGGCTTCCCACCGAGTGGGGAGCCCGATGTGGGACTCGATTCCGGGTCTCCAGGATCATGACCTGAGCCGAAGGCAGTCGCTTAACCAACTGAGCCACCCAGGCGCCCCTATAACTACACATTCTTAATCAAGTAATGACAAAAGAAAGGTACACTGTATAAATCTGTTTTAATTATTTCATGTTGACATTCAGCCCTAATGGGGTTGAATCTGTGAAATTTTAGTGTGGTGTCAGGAGATAGGAACCACCAGCCCTATGTAGTACGTCAAATGGGATGCCTGGATACAAGTAATAGAAAACAACCCAAACTACCTCCAACAATTGTGAGTTTATCAAGTCCTATGGCAAGGACAGCAGAGATACGGCAGTTTGGGTAATTCATCGGCCCAACAATACCATCAAGGATTTGTCTTCTTTCCATTTTTCTCCTCTGAGGTTCTGTTTGTCTGCTAGTGTCCTCATAGCTGCGGATTGTACAACAGCCCGGGGTTCATGTCCTCAAACACTGACTTCCGAAGGACGAAGGAGAGGACTTCTTCTTTCTGGTGCCCCTTTCTGGAAAAAGCTTTCTCAAAAGTTCTCCAACAGACATCTCCACAGCTGTCATTAACAGAATTCTATGCCCATGCCTAAGCCAGTCATTAATAAGGATGTTGAAATTACCATGGCTGCAGACCAAGAGAAAAGATTTGCAAAAGACACAGTTGATATACAAAGATATACAAAGAATACAAGATATACAAAGAACACTTAAAACTCTACCATAAGAAAACAAGCAACCCGATTAAAAAGTAAGCCAAAGAGTTTAACAGACACCTCACCAAAGAAGAAATACAGATGGAAAATAAACATATGGAAAGATGCTCCTCACCAAATCACAAGGGAAATGTAAATTAAAACAACAATGAGATACCACCAGATATCAATTAGAATGGCCAATATCTGAAACACTGACAACACCAAATGCTGGTGAGGAGGTGAGGTAACAGGAATTCACATTCACTGCTAATGGGACTGCAGAATGGTACAGCCACTTTGGAAGACATTATGACAGTTTCTCACAAAACTAAAAGTACTCTTGTCCTATGACCCAGTGATCAGACTTCTTGGTATTTATCCAAAGGTGTTGAAAACCATGTCCACACAAAAACCTGCACACAATGTTTATAATGACTTTACTTATGATTGCCAAAATTCGGAAGCAACCAGGATGTCCTTCAGTAGGTAAATGGATAAACTGTGGTTCATACAGACAATGGAATATTATGTAGCACTAAAAAGAGATGATCTTTCAAGCCATGAAAAGACAGGAAGATACTTAAATGAAATGGTAAGTAAGTGAAAGACGCCATCTGAAAAGGATACATACTGTATGAGTTCCATCCTGGAAAAGGCAAGACTATGGAGACAAGAGTGATCAGGGGTGGCCAGAGGAACAGGGAGGGATGAATAGGGAGAACAGAGAGGAACTTTAGGGTTGTGAAAATACCCTGGGTGATACTATAATGATAAATACGTGTCTTTATGCATTTGTCCAAACCCATTGAATGTCCCACACCAAGAGTGAACCCTACTGTAAACTCAGGACTTTGGGTATTAATGATGTGTCCGTGTAGGTTCGTCGATTGTAACAAATGTCCCACTCTGGAGGGAGCTGTTGTTAATGGGAGAGGCTATGCATGTGTGGTGATGAGAAGTATATGGAAAATCTCTTACTTTCTCCTCAATTTTGCTATGAATCTAAATCTGCTCTCAAAAAATTTTAGGGCGCCTGGATGTCTCAGAGGCTTAAGCCTCTGCCTTCGGCTCAGGTCATGATCTCAGGGAGGGTCCCGGGATTGAGCCCACATCGGGCTCTCTGCTCAGCAAGGAGCCTGCTTCCTCCTCTCTCTCTCTGCCTACTTGTGATCTCTCTCTGTCAAATACATAAATAAAATCTAAAAATAAAAAAATAAAAATTTTTAATTAAAAAATTACCAAGGCTGCTTAGCCAGGGGAAGGATTGGGACTTGGAAGGGACCCAGTCTCTCTCAAAACCCATGGCACCTCATACAAGCACAAATTAGGGTTCTGTATCATGAAAAAGGGGGTAGCAGTAGGCAGTCATTGGTGTCTACAACATGTAACAGGATTTGTTCAGACATTTTTAAATGTCTAAACAAATGACATCCAGATGTATTTACACAATCATATAAAAGAGTTAGATACCACTTAGCAACGGAATAAACCTATTAAAATCCAAACCCACTGGAAAACCTAAAATAGCACCATACTCTACTCGAGGGGCATTCTCGTGAATGAAAAGTGGGGCTAATCTCAAGATGCTAGAGACAAATTACCACACGTTTCATCCATTCAGCAAGGATTGCATCAGAAAGGGAATTTTCTTTTAGAAAATCCAACTAGAATCCAGTAAATGCTCAATGAAGTATCATGATTTTGCATTTATTCCATAGAAAAATAAGCAATATTCTGCAGGCTTCCTTGTGTTTATACAAGTACACTCCATAGTTTCTTTGATGTCTTCAGTATAAAGGCACACTAATATTAGTTTTTAATAAGGAGTAAGAGTGATATAGTGAATATTTCATTTGGGGAGTTGGCAAAAAGATTATTTTTAAGTTTACTTCAAAGGAAAAGGATGAAATAATAAAAGATGAAAGACTGATTCATGTTCTCAGTGCTAGTTAATTCTGAAGACTCCATGGTCCCATTTTTATCTGCTGAGTGCAGTCTTCCTAAGATAATTGATCTAGGTTTCTGTTTGATTGCATTTACTGTCACTCATTGTGTTGTTTGCCAGATTGGAAGTGTTTGATACAAGTTTATATACCAGGTATAATTTCAATATGTCATCCAGTCTTTGTTCATCCTTCACTGTCAGTTAATGGTTTAAAATTGGCTCTCCAGGAAATCTTAATTCACTATAATCTAACTGCTGCATTAAAAAATACCGAGGAAGGAACTTCATCACCTACAATTTCAAACATAATTCCATAAACCCTACACACACACACACACACACACACACAGCTATAGCAAGTTTAGTTCAGTTGACTTTTAAATTACTCAGCCCAATTCATAACAATTTTATAAAAATAATATTGCAAGTCCATAAACAAGATTCATTTCCTGGATTAAGAAGACAGGAAGTATTTCTAAAACAATTCTAAGGACATCAGTGGTTTTCACAGGATCAAATGTATAAAGAACACAATTATTATCAAGTCCAATAGCATAGAGGAAAGTTTTCTTATTTGGTAGCCTTGGTACATTTTTTGTTTGTGACGAAGTACAACAGTATAAATATGGGTTCAAGGACCTGTTAACCAAAAGGAGAGTTAGCCATGAGCACTGGAGAGCACGTATACCTCAACAGTAAATGAAGAGAAAATATTAAAGTAAAGAAAAGGGAGTTTGTTCTCAGCTTTCTTGGTGACGTTGTTTTTTGTATAGTAAGGGAGGAAAATCTATGAAATCTACAAGAGGGGATGGCCCGTGGAATTCAAGGAACAGAGCAAAGATATCTCAGAAAGTAATAATTTGCTTCAGAAGTTTCTAAGAAGCTGTGGTGAGTAATACATTACTCAGAGGCCGTTAACCCACAATTCCCCCTGAGGACAAGGCTGCTGCTCCCCCCCACCCCCCCGCCAGTCAAGTTACAGAACAGGGAACTTTTGTGCTTAATTTCAAACAAGCTTATCAAGACCACAGTTCAGGAAATGGGCAACAGAGGAAAGTACAATAAACAAAGCACTCTTCACAATGAAATTTATCAAACTTTTCAAGAAAAGTAACTATCAAAAGATGTTTGCATAATATCTTACCCCAGGGGGTTGAAATCAAAGTTTCAGAAAATCTCAAACTTATTGCAAAGTTGGAAAAGAGGGTATAGCACATAAGCAGTACAAGAGAGCAACATTATTCATTCTTTCAATAAACACCTACTCTGTGTAAAAGTCTGTGTAAAGCACAGAGGATAAAAAATCAAGTAAGATACAGTGTTGATCCCCAAGAGGTGTGTTGGAGGGAGACAAAGAAACTCATGATTCCAGTCCGGTATAGGGAATCCTAGGGTTCTGCATAGGGGTTACATCCCACCCCTTCATTCTATACCTTTGGCATCCTTTCTGTCTACCCTCCAAAAAAAATGTACAGATGGAAATAGAAAACGGTGGGAAAAGGAGAGGTAGAGAGGTTTGTGAAATGAGCAGAGGACAGCTGAATCAGCCAGAAATCCAGAATGCAGGAAATTGATCAGATCTGGTTTCTTCAGCAAATAAATTGCAAGAAAAGAGGAAGAGGGAGGGGGAACCTTAGCATCAAAGAGACTTAAAAAACATAATCAACAATGTGAAATTCTTTTAGATCATGATTTGAACAAATCAAGAGCTATAGGAGGGGTGCCTGGGTGGCTCGGCTGGTTAAGTGTCCAACTCTTGATTTCAGCTCAGGTCATGATCTCAGGGTCGTGAGATTGAGCCCCATGTCAGGCTCTGCGTTGGACATGGAGCCTGTTTGGGGTTTTTCTCTCCCTCTTCTCCTCTGCTCAACTTGTGCTCTCTCTCGCTTTCACTCTCTCTCTCTCTAAAAAAAAAATAATAAAAAATAATAAACCTAAAACTAAAAACTATAAGACACAGGGAAAATTAAACACTATCTGAATATTTGATATTAAGGAGTCTGTCAACTATTTGAAGTAGATAATGGTGTTGGGGTTGTGCCCCCTTTTTCTTTTTTAGAGATCCTTGTCTTCTAGAGAATTCTACCAAAGTATTTAACATGTAGTAATAGGTTGGCTGAGATTTGCTTCCAGATGACCCAGTATGGTGAGAATATGTCAGGGTATAGAAGAAACATGATTGGCTACATGTGGATAATTGTTGAAGCTATGGGATGGTTACATGGTAATTCATTATATTATTTTCCTTACTTTTGTGTACATTTGAAATTTTCCTTATTAAATCAACCCGGGGAGTCAGAAGTGGCTTCTAAAAGGAGGTTTGAAGTGAGTTTTGAAGGTGGATAAGAGCTATCTAGCTAAAGGGAGGGCCATGCTCTCATCTCAAAAAACTTGGATATATTACCTTTTGAAAAAGTAACTTTTAAAACTTGTAAACTCTATTGTACATGTAATAGTGTATTTAATGCAGATACACAGTTTAAAGAAGAATAATGATATGAAAATCTGTGATGTCTTTAAAGCCTTCCAATTCTCTCCAGTTCCCTCCTCAGCCTACCATCCTCCACTCCACCTCCAAAAACCCCAAAAACTCTCCTGAATTTTGTGCTAATTATTCCTTGTTTAGGGCACCTGGGTGGCTCAGTCAGTGAAGCATCTCCCTTTGGCTCGGGGCATGATCCCAGCATCCTGGGATCAAACCCCACATCAGACTCTACTCAGCAGGGAGCCTGTTTCTCCCTCTCCCTCTGCATGGCGCCCCCCCTGCTTGTGTGCTCACTCTCGCTCTCTCTCTCTCTCCCCCTCCCTCTCTGTCAAATAAATCAATAAAATAGTTTAAAAAGTTATTCCTCATTTATCTTTATAGTTTTTGTCATATGTGCATTTATCTTCAACCAATACACCGTTACTTTGTTTTGCGTGGGTTTGAACTCTATATAAATAGAACTATATGGCATGTATTCTCAGACTTACCTTATTCAACGTTGTTTTTATTCGTGATTTTGTGTGTACTTGTAGATCATTCTTTTTGTTGTCAGTATTGCATTTTACAAACATGCCATAACTTATCCATCCATTCTACTATTGATGGACGTTGGGTCGTTTGCAGTGTGGGACAGTTTTTTACCATAAGTCCTCATTGGCGTGTCTTTGGAGCACAGGTGCGAGTTTTCCCTAGGGTATAATGGCATGCGGGTGGGATGTATGGGTAGGATTAAGATTGCTTTTTTGAGATGTCAACTGATTAAATGAACTCATAATGAAAGGAGACTGTCAACTACGCACTACACTGTCACTTAGCCAATGGTGTTAACACACTCAATAATGTGGTTTATTTTTATTTTATTTATTTGTTTTAGAGAGAGAGGAGAGAGCAGCAGGGGGTGGGGGTGCGGGAAGGAGCAGAGGGAGAGGGGCGAGCAGCCTCCATGCCGACCACAGAGCGCTACACAGGGCTAGATCCCACGACCCTGAGATCATGACCTGAGCTGACATCAAGAGTCAGATGATTAATTGAGCCACGCAGGTGCCCCTCAATAATGTTTCTTAGTGGAACTCAGCACGGAAAAAAAGGGGTGTTCCAAGGGCATGTTCTGGCAGTGTGTATTTGACAACACATGGGGGAGAGAAAGGTTGAATCTAAGTATCATTTGCTGAAAAATAGGGACAGTTCCTTGGGCTTCACCATAGCTGGAATGAACTATCCCTCGAGACTATTCCCCTCCCTTTATTTTAAATCCTTGCTCATCAAGCAAATTCCTGATTGTGTTTCCCAGCAAGCTTGGTATTAGGAAAAGGGAGTACTCTGCATAAGATAGCGCTCCAACAGCATCTTCACTAGAAAGGGATTGCCTCTACTGGACAGCAAGATGCTGTAGTATGAAGTTGGTTGGCATCAGTGAGAATGGACACATGGGAATTGCAGGACAGTTCCTTAGAACCATAAAAGTTGAGAGTTTAAACCTAGAGTGTGAGAAGATGGTGAGGCCATTAACACATAAAATCACTAGAAGAACAGTTTTGAGGTGGGGTGGGAAGCAGAACTTGAAGAGATGGTGTTAGCATATACTAGATATGCAAGGCCCTCAAAACATCCAGGTGAAGATGGTCAGTTGGGAGTCTGGAAATCAGGTCTGGAGCTCAAGTGAAAGAGTTCAAGCCCCATGTTGAATGCAGAGCTCACTTAAAAAAAAACATCATTCACATAAACCTGAAATGAAATTGCTAAGAGAGATAAGGTAGAAAAAGAAGAATTTTGAGCACAGGCTCTTGAGGAATACCTACACTTAGGAAATAAGACAAGGAAGGAGAGAACATAAAGGCAACACAAGAGACTGTCAAAGAAGTAAAAGGAGACCATTTTTTTGGAAAAAAAATTTATTACCATATAATGTATTATTTACTTCAGGGGTACAGGTCTGTGATCCATCAGTCTCATACAATACACAGCTTTCACTACAACACATCCCCTCCCAGTGTTCATCACCCAGCCACCCCATTCCCTTCCACCCCCCTTCCACTCTAGCAACCCTCAGTTTGATTCCAGAGGTTAAGGGTCTCTTTTGGTTTATCTCCCTCTTTGGTTTTGTCTTGTTTCATTTTTGCCTCCCTTCCCCTATGATCCTCTGTCTGGTTTCTCAAATTCCTCATATCAGTGAAATCATATGATACTTGTCTTTCTCTGATTGACTTATTTCGCTTAGCATAATATCCTCTTGTTGCATCCATGTTGTTGCAAATGCCAAGATTCCTTTTTTATGGCTGCATAATATTCCATTATGTATGTATGTATGTATGTATGTATGTATGTATGTATACCACATCTTTATCCATTCATCTGTTGATGGACATCTAGGTTCTTTCCATAGTTTGGCTATTGTGGACATTGCTGCTATAAACATTCGGGTGCATGTGCCCCCTCGGATCACTACATTTGTATCTTTAGGGTAAACACCCAGTAGTGTGATTTCTGGGTCATAGGGTAGCTCTATTTTCAACTTTTTGAGGAACCTCCATAGTGTTTTCCACAGTGGCTGCACCAGCTTGCATTCCCACCAACAGTTTAGGAAGGGTTCCCCTTTCTCCTCATCCTCGCCAACATCTGTCATTTCCTGACCTGTTGATTTTAGGCATTCTGACTGGTGTGAGGTGGTATCTCACTGTGGTTTTGATTTGTTTTTCCCTGATGCTGAGGGATGTTGAGCACTTTTTCATGTGTCTGTTGGCCATTTGGATGTCTTCTTTGGAGAAATGTCTGTTCATGTTTTCTGCCTGTTTCTTAATTGAATTATTCTTTGGGTATTGAGTTTGATAAGTTCTTTATAAATTTTGAATACTAGCCCTTTATATGATGTGTCATTTGCAAATATCTTCTCCCATTCTGTCGGTTGTCTTTTGGTTTTGTTGACTGTTTCCTTTGCTATGTGAAAGCTTTTTAACCTGATGAAGTCCCAATAGTTCATTTTTTTTTGCCCTTGCTTCCTAAATGGAGATCCTTCTAAGGCAAGGGAAGAAAGTGAGAATTGAAAGCTGAAGAAAGTGAAAAAGTGTAGAGTAGGTCCTCTATCCAAAACCCTGGAGATTCACCTGTGATAAACAAAAAGGGGGCTGATAATAAAGGAAACTTCCAATTACTCAAGTACCTATTACTGGCACAATAGCAAGAACTTTGCAGGGGCACCTGGCTGGCTCAGTAGACAGAGTGTGGGACTCTTGATCTGAGGGTTGTGAGTTTGAGCCCCACGTTGGGTGTAGAGATGACTTAAAGAAAAAAAAAACTAAAAAATAGAACTTTGAAAAAAAAAAGAACTTTGTCTATATTATCTTTTTTCTTTTTTTATTGTGGTAAAATATACATAACATGAATCTGACCATCTTAACCATTATGAAGTGTAGAGTCGAGTGGGATTAAATACTTGTTGTGCAGCCACCACCACCACCATGTCCACAACTCTTTCCATCTTGCAAAGCAGAAATGCTGCCGCCATTAAATAATAAATCCCCGTTCTCCCCTCTCCCCAGCTCCTGGCCACCCCCATTATACTTTCTGTCTCTAAGTGCCTCATATACATGGAGCCATACAGTATATGTGTGGTTGTGAGTGGTTTATTTCACTTAGTATAAAGTCCTCAAGATTCATCTGTTGTAGCGTATGACAGGATTTCCTGCCTTTTCAAGGCTGAATAATATTCCATTATATGTGTATGCTATTGCAATTGGATAGAAAACATATGTATGTTGATCTCTGCCCCTGGTTCCTATAGAGCTCATGAAACCCATGTAAATTCTTAAGTGATAAGAGCACTAAGAGCATCTTTTGTTCTAATGTTTGGTCTTTGAGGCAGGTTCCTGACACAGAGCTCCTAAATCCCTTGGAATTTCCTGGGTGATATGAGTATCTTTTGTCCTAATGAGGTAACTTTGGGTCGGCTCCCGGATGGCTCTTGGATGGGAGCTGGTCACCAAAAAGACCAAGACATATATAGGAGCTTGGAATTTTCAGTTGTGGCTCCCACTTCTCCAGAGAGGGGAGAGGGGTGGGACATGGAGTTAATGATTGATCATGCATCCATGAAGAAGCCTCCATCAAAGTCCCAATACTAGGGGATTTGGAGAGCTTCCAGGTTGGTGAACACATCCATGTACTGTGAAGGTAATGTCTCCCAATCCAGAGGGACAGAAGCTCCTGTACTTGGAACACTCCCAGAACTCACCCTATGTATCTCTTCCTTCATCTGGCTGTTCATCTGTATCCCTTATCATATTCTTTAATAAATGGGTAAACATAAATAACTCCCTGATTTCTGTGAGCTGATATAGCAAATTAATCAAACCCCAGGAGGGAGTCATGGGAACCTCCTATTTGTAGTCATGTTGGACAGAAGTGTGGATAACCTGGGGACCTACTATTTACAATTGACATCTGAAGTTGGGGGGAAAGGCAAACAGTCATGTTGGACTGAGCCCTTAAGCTGTGGGATCTGATGCTATCACCAGGTAGGTAGTGTCAGAATTGAGTGAAATTGTAGGACACCCAGCCTGTGTTAGAGAATTCCTTGGTGGGGGAATACCCCCACGCAGCTGGTGTTAGAAATGCTGTGACTGTGGTAGTTGTGTTAGAGTAAAAAAGTGATCCTTTTTCCCTTTACAACCACAATTTTTAAAATATTTTATTTATTTGAGATAGCAGAGAGAGAGCACATATGAGTGGGGGGAACAGAATGGGCAGAGGACGAGGGAGATACAAATTCCCCACTGAGCAGGGATCCCCATGTGGGGCTCCAGGCCAGGACCCTGGGACCATGACCTGACCCAAAGGTGGATGTTTAACCAACTGAGCATCCAGGTGCCCACAACCACATTTTGCTTATCCATTCATTCATCCATGGACAATTGGATTGTTACCATGATTTAGCTATTGTGAATAATGCTACTGTGAACATGTGGGTATACAAATATCTCTTTGAGACCCTGTTTTCAGTTCTTTTAGGTATATACTCAGAAGTGGAATTTCTGGATCATAGGGTGGTTCTATTCTTAATTTTTTGAGCAACCGCCATACTGTTTTCCACAGTGGCTGTACCAGTTTACATGCCCACCAACAGTGCACAAGCATTCCTTCCCTACACATCCTCACCAACACTTGTTATTGTCTGTTTTTTTGATAGTAGCCATCCTATTGGGTATGAAGCAGTCTCTCCTTGTAGTTTTGATTTGCATCTCCCTAATGACTAATGATGTTGAGGATCTTTTCATGTGTTTATTGGCCATTTGTATATTTCCTTTGGAGAAATGTCTATTCAAGTTCTTTGCCCATTTTTGCATCAGGTTGCTTGTTTTTTCATTGTTGAGTTTTAGAAGTTTTGTATATATTCTGGGTATCAGACATGATCTTCAAAGATTTACTCATATTCTGTGGGTTGTCTTTCTACTCTATGGATAAATTTATACTGTGCCTTTTTACACTCTTTTACTCTTTTGATACACTAATTTTTTGAATTTTCATGAAGCCTAATTTGTCTCCTTTTTTTTCTTTTCTTACTTGTACATTTGACGTCATGTCCAAGAAATCATTGCCCATGGAGCTTTCATCCCATGGTTTCTTCTAAGGGTTTGATTGTTTGAGGTCTTCCATTTAGGTCCTTAATCCATTTTGAGTTAAATTTTCTATACCTATATGATTTTTAATCTTCACAACTGCTGTTGGTGTGGACAATTTTAGCATTCCTATTTTACAGAAGAGGACACAAATTTAAAATGGTGAACATATTATGGAATGAATAAGTCACAGGAATAAAAAGCACAGGAATATAGTGAATGGCATTGTGACAGCATTGTGTGGTAACATATGGTAGCTATGCTTGTGGCAAGTCATAACATAACATAGAGAAGTTGAATCACTATGTTGTACTCCTGAAACTAATGTAACAGTGTGTATCAACTATCGTCAACTTTTTAAAAAATTTTAATACAGTAAAATGGGGAAGACCTTGTCTAAGGCCACCAAGATGGTGAGCAGAGGAGTCAGGATTGGAACGCCCGTCTGCATGACTCCAAAGCTCAGAGCCCTGTCATATCTCAGAGTCAAAGTTTGGCCAAGATTAGGAGGAAGTTACAGCAAAATTCACCAGTGCCTGACTTTTTCTTGAAAGTAGGAGGTGTGGGGTTTTCCCAGGGTCAAGGATTGGCCCAGGGGACTTCAGAGCTCAGGCCTGGTGTGGCTGAATGTAAAGCTAGTTGGGATGTGAGTGTAGCTAAGAGAGTGGGGGACAGCGTGTGTGATAGAGGGTAGACCATCAAAGCATAGAAAGAACTTGAAGGCCTAGAAAAGGCCAGAACCAGTGTAGATCAATGTGGTCCAGGTGGGAGTTTCAGAGTTTGTGGTGAAATCTTGTAGATGGAGCAGGTCCCAAAGCTGGCCATACTCACACTCTCCCCTCTGGATCTTTGCACATGACATTTTCTCTGCCTTAAATATGGGTTGCAATGTATACTCCCACACCAGTCACACACACACCCTGATCTTTCCTGGCTGAGTCCTACTCATCCTCAGGTCTCAGCTTAGATGACCCCGACTGAATTAGATACTACTTGTCTATGCCCCCATCACCTTCTCTGCTTCACTGTAATCACACTGACTACCCTTTATTATAACTGAAAGCTTGCTTCTCTCTCTCCAATAGTCTGTGAGCTTCCTGAAGGCAGGAACAGTTTCTTACTCATCTCCCTGTCCCCAGTACCTACTATAATAGGGCCTGACCCAGGATACTTGTCTGACAGGTATTAAGCAATATGACTGGGGCACCTAGCTGGCTCAGTCAGTAGAGCATGTACCTCTTGATGTCAGGGACCAGGTTGGATATAGAAATTACTTGAAAATTTAAAAAAAAAATTGGGGGCGACTGGGTGGCTCGGTCATTAAGCGTCTGCCTTCGGCTCAGGTCATGATTCCGGAGTCCCAGGATCGAGCCCCATGTCAGGCTCCCTGCTCAGCAGGAAGCCTAATTCTCCCTCTCCCTCTGCTGCTCCACCTGCTTGTGCTCTCTCTCTCTCTCAAATCAATAAATAAAATCTTTAAAGAAAAAAAAGAGTACACTTATCATGAAGAGCACTGAGTAATGGATACAGCTATTGAATCACTATATTGTATGCCTGAAACTCATATAATATTAAGTGTACTGGAATTTTAAAAAGGAAGAAGCAGTAGGGCTAAACATAATGTGGCATCTTGAATTGGATTTTGGAGCAGGAAAAGGATATTACTGGGGAAACTGCTGAAATCCAAATAAAATCTATAGTTAAGAGCTATTAATAGTTACCGGTCTAAATTTAGTTAATTATAGTAACAGTACCAACACTAATTTCTTGTGATAATGTAGGTGGTTATGTAAGATGTTAACATTAGGAGAAGCCGGGTATAAGGTATATGAGACTTCTCTGAACTATCTTTGTAACTCTTCTGTAAGTTAAAATTATTTTAAAATTTAAAAGTTTATTTTGGGGGTACCCAGCTGGCTCGGTCGATAGAGCATGCAAATCTTGATCTCAGGGTTGTGATCAAGCCCCATATTGGGCATGGAGCCTACTTAAAAAACAAAAAAACAATCGGCACCTGGGTAGCTCAGTTGGTTGGGTGGCCAACTCTTGAGTTTTGCTAAGGTCATGATCCTGGGGTCCTGGGATGAAGCCTCGTGTTGGGCTCCACACTTGGTAGGGCGTCTGCTTCAGGATTCTCTCTCTCTCCCTCTGCTCCTCCCCCTGCTAGCTCACTCACACACATGCTCTCTTTCTCTCTCTCTTTAAAATAAATAAATCTTTTAAAAATCAATCAATGATTAAAAGTTTATTTAAAATGAAACCAAAACAGAAGCAGTATTGTGGTTAGGAAGGCAGGCTGTGTGGCCTTAAAAAACTACTTGCCCTTCCTGAACCTCCATTTTTTATCTGAAAAATGAGGATAATAAGAGTATCTTCTTTTTTTAAGATTTTATTTATTTGAGAGAGAGAGATTGAAAGAGAGAGAGAGAGCACCAGAAGTGGGTGGGGCAGAGGGAAAGGGAGAAGCTGACTCCCTGCTGAGCAGGGAACCCGAGAATGAAGGGCTTGATTCCAAGACCCTGAGATCATGACCTGAGATGAAAGCAGACACTTTACCGACTGAGTCAGCCAGGTGCTCCCAGAGTATCTTCTTGATAGAATTGTAAGTTTATCTACTCCTACAAATTTTATTATCTCTCTCAAGGGAGAGAGGTGTATATATTACAAATCTATGTCTGTGACTATACACGTACATATTTACTGGATGCCAGTCACTATTCTAAGTATTTTACATATGTTAATTGATTTTAATCTTCTTCCAACCCCGTAAGGTAGGATCTAGCAGCAGCAGCAACATCCCCCTTTTACAGATGGATAATTTGAGGAACAGAGAAGTTAACCAACTTGTCCAAGGTCAACTGGTAGGAAGTGGTACAGCTGAAACATGAACTCAGATGGTCTGGCTCCAGAGCTGATACTTACATTATGTTACCTCCATTTTTTTAAGATTTTATTTATTTATGTATTTGTTTGTTTGTTTGTTTGTTTGTTTATTTATTTGACAGAGAGAAACACAGCTAGAGACAGAACACAAGCAGAGGGACTGAGAGAGGGAGAAGCGGGCTTCCCGCCGAGCAAGGATCGATGTGGGGCTCGATCCCAGGGCTCCGGGATCATGACCTGAGCCAAAGGTAGACGCTTAACGACTGAGGCACCCAGGCTCCCCTATGTTACCTCCTTTTAAGCTTGACTGAGTTAATACCTGTATAGCACTTACACCGGTGCTCAGGGCAAGGGAAGCACTGAACAGCATTAGCTATTATTTAATTACCCCTGAAAGGTGGGTCTAAGGTGGGATTCTACTAGTGAGTTCCAGGATGGGATGGAGGCAAAGAGCATCAAGGTTTATAAAAATAAAACTTCAAGCCAGGGACTTCAGAGGTTAGAAAGCAATCAACAAGAAATGAAGACCAGTTTCTTTGGGTTTTTCCCCCATTTACTGCCACTGCTATTCCTTCAGCTTGGTCTGAAAAAGATCTAGAAGTCTTCTCTAGTGCTGAGAATTCTGTTGCATTTCTGAGGGTTATTTTGATCATCTAAACTTGCAGTAATTTTTAAGCCATCGATACTCTAAAAAGTCCATTTTTATTAACTTATTTTGTTTAAATTCAATTAGTTAACATATAGCATAACATTAGTTTCAGATGTAGAGTTCAGTACTTAATCAGGTGCATATAATTCCCAGTTCTCACCACATCATGTGCCCTCCTTAATGTCCATCTCCAGTTTCCCCATCCCTCCACCCACCTCCCCTCCAGCAACCCTCACTTTGTTTCCCAGAGTTAAGAGTCTCTCATGGTTTGTTTCCCTCTCTGATTTCCTCCCATTCAGCTTTCCCTCCCGTCCCCTATGATCCTCTGCACTGTTTCTATATTCCACATATGACTGAAACCATTATAATTGCCTTTCTCGGATTGACTTATATTGCTTAGCACAATCCCCTCCAGTTCCATCCATGTCAATGTAAATAGTAAGATTTCATCCTTTTTGATGGCCGAGTAGTATTCCATTGTGTGTATATAGCACATCTTCTTTATGCATTCATCCATTGATAGACATCTGTCAATGGACATCCATTGGCTATTGTGGACATTGCTGGTATAAACATTGAGGTGCACGTGCCCCTTCACATCCATTTTTGTGAATCATTTTCTGGTTGATTTTAAGTCACATGCAAACTTAGAGCACTTTTTAAAAAGTTGTATAGATAATACAGGGAAATATACAGATAAATTTTAGCACATACAGGGTATCGAGGCTGTTTTGTATAATCACTCACTCTGTTGTCTGGATAGAGAAGGTGGTCAATTTAATAACATACAATAAAACAAGACAGGGAAAACAATCACCCTGAAGCCCCTTTTACTGGCCAAGGAGGTACTGATTCCACCCCAGCTCCTTGCCCCGATCATCCAGATCTTTTACACAGACACAGTCTTACACATTTCCTGGGAGTATTTATTATCGGTTAAGCCATGATTCCCGATCCCAGGGTGGGGATCACCCTGCACGCAGGTCCCCCTGCACCGCCCTGGGAGAAGGATGGAGAACAGAGAAGAGGTGAGTGGAGCCAGTTCAGGGCTTCCCAGGAAACCTGTCTCTGCCCAGTGGTTGTGCCAGACTGACCCCTGGGATGTGGGGCAGCTGGACTTGTACACACACCCGTGCCATTATCACACGGATACATCACCCTCTTTGGCTGTCACTGCCTTCTTACAGCGGTGGACATCCAGGCAGTCCTGCCAGCAGTTCCCGGTCTGGTTCTGGTTGGGGAAGCGTCTGTCACTGGGGACAGTGTGGTAGGTTCTTGATTTGGGTCTTGATGCCTTCTGCCACAGTGCTGACCCCTACACACACCCGGGGGGCAGCTCACAGCTCCTTCACGTGACCCTCAGCCAAAGCACTTAAAAAAAATTGTTGAAGTGCAATTGACATATTGAAACACTTTTTTAAGGTTTTATTTATTTGACACAGCAAGAGAGAGAGAGAGAGAGAGAGAGAGAGAGAGAGCACGCACAAGCAGGGGGAGGGGCAGGCAGAGGGAGAAGGAGAAGCAGAGTCCCCACTGAGCAGGGAGCCCAATGTGGAGCTCGATCCCAGGACCCCGGGATGATGACCTGAGCCGAAGGCAGCCGTCCAACGACTGAGCCACCACGGCGCCTCCCTACACTCCGAAGCACTTTTTAACCAGTGTTCCTCAACCAACCTCTTGGAGCAATTTGCTGCAGCCGGCGACAAAAATGGGGTTACTGCCTGTGCTCTGCTAGCCTGCGACTTAACCTGGGACTCCTTCTGAATCCATAAAGGACACTAGAAGTCATCAAATGAGAACCCTTTCTTGTATATGGCTTATTCTGTGCCAGACACTGTGTCAGCAAATGAGAAACAGACGAACCGGAAAAAAAAATGGTTTGACCTCTCTGAACTCTAGTTCCTTAGAGTCTGGTACCTAAGACAAATGTAAAGCATATAGTGTGATAGGTGTTAACAAACAGGTAAAGACAAATGTAAAGCATATAGTGTCATAGGTGTTAACAAACAGGGTGATGTATCAGCTGTTGAGGTGACAGCTGTCCCTGGGGAGGTCAGAAAAGGCTTCTGGGAGAAGGAGACCCTGCAGCTGGATTTTTCCAGTGGAAAGAATGGAATGTGAGAGGCAGCCTGGAAGGCAAGGTTGCTGAGGTAGTCTTCCCTGAGGGCACAGGCTGGGTCACGGCCTCCAGCCACTAGCACTGCACCCCTCGGGATTTTAGGCACACCCCTGCCAGGAGACCCCAAGCTCTTTATGCAACCACTCCTGCCCGGCTTCCAGCCCTGCTCTTGGCCCAGGGTTGGGATCTCCAGATTTAGCAAGTAAAAATACAGGCCACCCAATTAAATCTGAATTTGGGCTAAGCAATCAATATTCTGTAGTATAAGTATATCCCCCAAATATGAATGGGATATACTTATACTATAAATTATTTGTTGCTTATTGGCCGTTCAATTTTAACTGGGCATCCTGCATTTTATCAGGCAGATCCACTTAGAGTAAATACAGATTTGTGGGAGTAAAAGAGGGGGAGAGGAAGGAAGGAAAGTAGAAAGGAAGGGCAGAAAGGAGCTAGTCCATCGGTGGGTGATAAACAGGAAGACTTGCAGATTTGAGGAAAGCAGTACATTTGTCAAGACCTAAAAACCACACAAAATCTGGTCTTCACATAACTTCTCACTACTTTTCTGTTTTCATTTTTCCAGTTTTACTGAAACATAATTGGCATATAGCTACTGTGTAAGTTTAAGGTAGACAACATGATTCGATGTATGTTTCTCTTGCAAAATAATCATCACAATAAGTTCATTCAACATCCATCACCTCATATAGTTGCATTTTTTCTTGTGATGAGAATTTTTAAGATCTACTCTCTAAGCATTGCTAAGCATAGTCCTCACATTGCATGTTTCCCCCTTTTTCATTAAAAAGTCTGCCCCCGTGTGGTAGGAAATAGGTATTAGGCCAGAAGCCTTAATTCTGGTAATTCTGGTAATTCTGGCAAAAGAGCCCAGAAAGGCCAGCGATCTAGAAAGCAGGATGTGATGCTAGGAGTTTATGTTTATTTCTGTTAGTTTAGGTGGAGGACAGGGGAGGAATGAGCAAAAGATGAACAGACTATATGAAAAGTATTGTTAAGATAGCTTTAAAATTTTGCTCAAAACACACTTGTAACTTTGTACAGACCAGCATAGTCTGTTTCCAAGTTGTTTGGGTCAGAAAGCAAGTTAAGAGACTCACCTAAAATTCATGTGGGAGAATATACTTCAGTTGAGACCCACATTACAAACAGTCAAGTACCATTTAAACATTGTCAATTAAAAAGTCACCGTGGTGATCTTGGATGTGAAGAAAGCCTGGTTTGCGTGCCTCTTCTAGTCATTAACCTCACTGGTAGGTAGCCCGATCCCCAGGCTGAATCCACCACTTCCCAGGTAGGGGTTCGTCCTCCCCAGTGGACACTGCTCATTCTCTCCAACCATGAGAAGAAGAGACCAGGCTGCCATTTACTTCAGCTCCAAACTTCCCACACTGCCATCATCCTGGGTAGGTCCGGTGCCTATGGGGACCCTCCTCCAAACACCAGGCCTCACAGTGCTCGCCTCTCCTTACCTCTGAGGTCTCACTCCCAACGTCACAGCCCACGCCCATGGACGTCACTTCAGCTTTGCCACCCCTGGGTGCACCTCTTCTTTTGAAATCTCCCAGCCCCAAAATGTCACTCTCAGATTGGGCCATGACTTTTGGACCTTCCTACTTTCTCACTTTTCCATCAAACCTCTTCCTTTAGGGGCACCTGGGTGGCTCAGTCATTGGGTGTCTGCTCGGGTCATGATCCCAGAGTCCTGGGATCGAGCCCCGCATCGAGCCCCGAATCGGGCTCCCTGCTCGGCAGGAGGTCTGCTTCTCCCTCTCCCACTCCCCCTGCTTGTGTTCCCTCTCTTGCTGTGTCTCTCTCTGTCAAATAAATAAATAAAATCATTCAAAATAAACAAACAAAAAAAACCCTCTTCCTTTAACTTCCAGTAGACTTCCAGGATCCCAAGCAGTCCCCATTTTCCCAGCCTCTCTACCCCCTGGTGACTTCACATCCTTCCCTCAGCCTGGACGCCACACAGGATCACTTGAAGTGCTTTCTCACCAACACCTGAACCCCTCAGCCTCTCTCAGCTGGGCCAGGCCCTCCATTCTGTCCCCAGACCAACTATCTGTCTCCTCCTCCTTCAGGGGTATCGAGCATCTGGGGAGCTAGACCCTGCTCCCCCTACAAACTTCCCATCCCCACCCACTGATACTAACTTGCCTCTAGTATCAGAGTGAGGGGTCTCTCCTTGCGTGCTCCCTTCCCCAGTTCCTCAGCTCCTCTGCCCGCTCCCCCCTCCCCCACTGTGTGCACTTCCTCACCTCCCTGACCCCCACACCCCGCACCCACGCAGACGGGTGTCCACCCTCACAGCCCCACTGCCAAGGCTCTCCCTGAGGTCATCAGGGCTGCTAGAGCCATTGCGTTCCCCTCTGATGTCATCCTCATCCCCCTCCTTGACCCTAGGAGCCACCCCCTTCTATGTTCAAGTCCCCAAGGGAGCAGTGCTGGCCTCTCTCCCATCCTCTGTCCACACTCTCTGCTGGGGAGAGCTTCTCCGGCACCAGCTAATGCTAACTAGCCCCAAATTTCCATGTCCAGCCTCACGCTCCCTCGTGGGCTATAGAGCCCTTAGCACCGCTGCGTCGAAGTGCCCTGTAAGACAAAACCCACGCACTTACTAGAAACAAGCACTGATTTTCACATCTATCTACCGGACAAGGCATTTCTGGGGCAGTAGCTACCAGCTCTCCTCAGCCCTCTGCTGAGTTAAAAAGGGGCCCTACCCGCTTCTTGGCTATGTGAGCTGGATTAAGTCACTTGACCTCATTAGCCAAATGAGATTAATAACAGTGTCAATCTCAATGGGCTGTAGCAAGGATGAAATGAGATAATCCACATAAAGTGCTTAGTGACCCGCCTGGCACAGAAACTCAGCGAACACTTGCTGTGTTTTATACTCCGTTGGTCAGTCTGCCAGGCTCTGAATTCTGGCCCTGCGCCTTCCTCGCGGCATGTCCCCTGAGCCGGTTAGGTGACCGCTCTGCGCCTCGGCGGTCCCCTCTGTCAAACGGGGATAGTGGTATTGACCACGGCATCGGGCTCGGCTGGGCATTCAATCAGTGGACCCGGAGAGCATGGACAAGAGTTCTCATCGAGGATTAAATGGTAATGTTAGGTTGTATTATCCCCAGAAAGGCAAGGAATGCATGTGTGAGCCTGTCAGAGCACAGCCATCTGGATCTCGTTCCTGGTTCCCCTCGCGAGGTACTAGACACATGCCTCCGTGCTCCTTGAGGCCAGCCAGGAAATGGGAAGCGACATGGGCCAACACCTATCACCTGGCGCCGCCCAGCGTCAGGCTGCTTCGAGGGTGGCTCTTGTGTGGGGATCAGAGCAAGCAGCCCTCTCCAGGATCTCTGGCTCCAGGAGCTCTTGCAGCTGGACGTTGCCACGTGATACTCCCCTAAGGTCCAAGTGGCCTCTCCTGGACTGTCAGTTGTTTCTTATCTTGAAACTGTCTCTGAGGCCCTGAACGAGGATCTGCTGTTCTTATATTTCAAGAAACGTATAAAAGTTATTAACCCTTAGCAACCCTGTCCCCTGCTGCAGCTGCCCTGTGGCTGCCCTGTGGTCCAGTACCTCCTCCCTTGTCAGTCGGTGCTTTCTCTTTCTCCAGACTTCCCTGGCTCTCCTTAACGCCTCATATCTTGCCATCTCCCCGACTCTCCCGGCCGCACCCCATTTCTCAATGGATGACCATGCCTCCTACTTCACAGAGAAAATCGAATCTCACAGATGCAAACCAGTCACTCCATGTCAGTCAGTCTAACAGTATGTTCTGTCCCCATCTTTCTGCATCTGTTGGCATTTGACACGGTTACTCTCTTCTCCTTGACCCGCTTCTAATCCTTGGCTTCCAAGATGCTACAATCTCTTGGTTTCCCTTTCCCCTTAGTTGTACCGTTCTTCACTGTCCATTGCTGGTTCCTCAACATCAAGGCAACTTTGAACATCAGAGACTGCCATGGCTCTGCCCTTGAACCTCTTTACCTGCCCTCACTCCCTTGATGACTGCATCCAGCTTCATGACATCACTTACTGTCCTACTGCCAAAATTTTATCTTCAGCCAGACCTTTCTCCTGAGCTCCAGACTCATTCTGCTGCCCTCAGACTGGGGGGCTTAAACAGGAGACTTTTAGTTTCTCATAGTTCCAGAGGCCAGAAGTCCAAAATCAAGGAGTGTCAGGGTTACTGTCTGGTGAGACCTCTCTTCCTGGCTTGTAGAAGTCCACCTTCTCATTGTGGGCTCCCGTGGCCTTTCTCTTGTGTGTGCACAGAGAAAAAGAAGGCTCTTGGGGGACCTGGGGGGCTCAGTTGTTGGGCATCTGCCTACAGCTCAGGTCATGGTCCTGGAGTCCCAGGATCGAGCCGGCAGTGGGCTCCCTGCTCAGCGGGAAACCTGCTTCTCCCTCTCTCACTCCCCCTGCTTGTGTTCCCTCTGTAGCTGTTTCTCTCTGTCAAATAAATAAATAGAATCTTTAAAGGAGAGAGAGAGAGAGACAGAGCGCTCCCTGGTGTCTCCTTCTCTTCTTAAAAAGATACCGATTCTATCGAATTAGGGCCCTACCTTTTTTATTTCATTTAACCTTAATTACCTCCCTAAAGACCTTTTTATCCAGATGCTATCCCCTTGGGGGTTAGGGTTTCACCATATGATTTGGGGAGGGACACAGTTCAGTCCATAACAGATTATCTAACAGACATCTCAAACTTAATATGTCCAAAATGGAACTTCTGATCAGGGCACATCCAAATGTCCGGGTCCTGAAACATATACAACTTGGGGCCCTTTCTTTAGGGAAAAAAAAAACTTTAAAATTACTCACTGGGACACCTGGGTGGCTCATTCAGTTAAGCGTCAGCCTTCAGCTCAGGTCGTGATGCCACAGTCTTAGGATCAAGCCCCTTGTGGGGTTCCCTGCTCAGCGGAGAGCCTGCTTCTCCCTCTCTGTCTGCTGTTCCCCTTGCTTGTGCGCTCTCTCTCCTCTCTTTCTCTCTCTCTCTCCCTCTCTCTCTTTCTGTCAAATAAATAAATAAAATCTTAAAGAAAAAAGAAAACTTATTAACATATTGCTACAGCTTGAGCAAATGAGACACATGAGTCATTAGCTTTACGGGAAATCCTTCATCCCTCTCCCTCCCCTCACACACCTGATACTCACCTAGCCCTTCTCCCTCTAGTCAGTGGCAACTCCAACCTTCCAGCTGCTCAGGACTAAACCCTTCGAGTCACAGCTTGACTGTCCTCATTTTCTCTCCCCTTATATCTAGTACATCAAAAAAAAAAAAAGATCCTGCTGCTTCTACTTTGAAAATACTTTCAGAATCTGACTATTTGTCACCATGGTTACCACCACCGCCCTGTACTCAGCCATGATCTGCTCTTGCTTGGAACATGGCAATGGCCTCTAACTGATGTCCTTGCTCCCACTGTTGACCTCAAAAGTCTATTTTCTTTTTTATTTTTTTTATTTATTAATTTGACAGAGAGAAACACAGCCAGAGAGGGAACACAAGCAGGGGGAGGGAGAAAGGGAGAAGCAGGCTTCCCGCCGGACAGGGAGGCTTACCGGGGCTCCATCCCAAGACTGCAGGACCATGACCTGAACCAAAGGCAGACGCTTAACAACTGAGCCACCCAGGAGCCCCAATCATCAAATTTCTTAAAAGTATTATCTATACTGGAAGTCTCCATTTTTCAGCCTCGCTCACTTCTCCATCCACTCCAGTCAAGCCTCTGTCCCCATAATGCCACCAAAACTTTCCTCACTAGGGTCAGAAATGATCTGCATGTCTTCAGATCTAAGGGACATGTTTGTAGTCATCACCTTACATGCATTTGACACGTGGAAAACTCTTTCGTCTTTCTTGAAACGGTGCCTTTGTTGGCCTCTTCCTCTTGGCCTCCTTGAAACTATAATCTTACTGTTTTTCTTGTACTTCTCTGGATGATCCTTCTCAGGCTCATCTTCTCCTATTGAACCATTAAACATTGGAAATCCTAAAAATTTGATCTTACATCATTTTTTGTTGTTAGTTCCTGGCTTCCACAAGACTTCAATTTCAAGATGCCAATATTGCCCGAGTTTATATGTCTAGCCAGGTATCTAGATATTACTAGCTCTAGATTTGTATAATGACCACCTACAAGTTGACTTCTTTGCTTACTTATCTAATAAGGGTCACACACTTGGCCACATTGGAATTACTAATTGTCCCACAACCCAAACTGTTCCTCTTCATCTTCCCCCAACAACACTGCCACCACCATCAACCTACCTGCCCAAGCCAAAAATCATTCTTTTTTAAACAAAGAAGTTTTCATGGGTGGCTCAGATGGTTGGGTGTCTGCCTTCAGCTCGGGTCATGATCCTGGGGTCCTGGGATCGAGTCCTGCATTGGGCTCCCTGCTCAGCGGGGAGCCTGCTTCTCGCTCTGCCTCTGCCTCTTTCTCTCTGTCACTTATGAATAAGTAAGGTCTTCTGAAAGATAAAAATAGAAAAGTTTTTATTTAAATTCCAGTTAGTTGGGGCGCCTAGGTGGCTCAGTTGGTTAAGCGACTGCCTTCGGCTCAGGTCATGATCCAGGAGACCTGGGATCGAGTCCCACATCGGGCTCCCTGCTCGGCGGGAAGCCTGCTTCTCCCTCTCTCACTCCCCCTGCTTATGTTCCCTCTCTGGCTGTGTTTCTCTCTGTCAAATAAATAAAATCTTTAAAAAAAATAAATTCCAGTTAGTTAGCATACGGTGTAATATTAGTTTCAGGTGTACAAGATAGCAATTCAACGCTTCATACCACAGCCAGTGCTCATTACAGCGTGTGACTTCTTTAACCCCATCACCTGTTTCACCTGTCCCCCAACCCAACTCCCTCTGTAACCATCAGTTTATTCTGTTTAGTTAGGCAAAAATCATTCTCAACTCTTCATTTACTCATGCAGCTACCTAGTCACCAAATCCTCCCCTTCTCCCTTGTAAATAGCTTCCAGACTCATCACATTCTCTCTGTCTCAGTCCAGGCCACCATAATCTCTCACTTGGGCTATAGTCGAAGACTCGTAACGATCTGTTAAAAAGAATGAGGTATAATGTTTAAGCTATTTTTGTCTAGCCATGTACAAGAGGTAACTTATTATTCCAATACGAGTTCAGTCTCTATCTCAAGCCATAACCAAGCTTCAATTCAGTCAGTATTATCTGGATAGTAATAGCCAGAGACTGCAAACAACCCAAAGGTCTAGCATTGGGGATTGGTTAAATAAATTATGGTCCATCCTCACAATGGAACAGTCTACAGTCGTTAAAAAGAATGAGGCAGCTCTTTCGGGACTGAAATGAAATTAACTCCAAAATGCATTGTAAAATGAAAAAACAAGGTGACGAACAGTAGGCAGAGCATGTTCTAAATTTGTTTTAAAAGGAAAAGCACAGGACACCTAGGTAGCTCAGTTGGTTGAATGTCTGACTCTTGATTTCAGCTTGGGTCATGATCTCAGGGTCGGGGGATCAAGCACCACATCAGGCTCAGTGCAGAGTCTGCTTATCCCTCTCCCTCTGCTCCCCCACCCCATGTTCTCTCTTACTCTCAAATAAATACATAAATAAATAAAAGCTCTTTTAAAAATTAAAAACTTGGGTGCCTGGGTGGCTCAGTTGGTTAGGCGACTGCCTTCAGCTCAGGTCATGATCCTGGAGTCCCAGGATCAAGCCCCACATTGGGCTCCCTACTCAGCGGGAAGCCTGCTTCTCCCTCTTTCACTCCCTCTGCTTCTGTTCCCTCTCTGACTGTGTTTCTCTCTGTCAAATAAATAAATAAATAATCTTTTAAAAAATTAAAAAGTTTAAAAAGGAAAAACAAAACAAAAGAATATATATATATATATATATATATATATATATATATATATATATATGATACCTCTGAAAGAAGACCCAAGAAGCTAGTAACATACGGACATCTGCTGAACAAAGATGGGTTAATGAGAGGGAGACTTGTCTTTTGCTATATATTCTTTGGTGCCTGTTGAATTGAAGATGAAAGACAATCTACATATCTGGCCGATTAAAAAATAAAGACCATACCACTTGTAAAGGAAGAAACTGTCCATTCAGGATTTTTCCATCACCCTTCTTCCTGGGATGACATCTGAGTTCGAAAAGGCTTATACAGCCCTGTGGCTGCAGTGGGAAGCAGGTTTTTAGGCTAACTAACAGATCAGAGGTGGGTCCAGGTTTGATGAGGCCCGATTTACATGACTTGGAGAGCCTCTTGAAGAACCATCACACACAATAGCGAATACCAAAGGAAGTACAGGGCCTTCGAACTTATTTGGGCAAACAAGGGGCCCTGAAGCTGCAACTTCATTATCTCCGTGGTAGAGTCTAACTATTGTGACTCGTCTCCACTGAGATGAGACTATTCTCTTCTTTCCAAGCCATGCCCGGAACACACAGAAGCCCTCTAGGCGGACATGGCCAGATCTGCCAGCCTCCACTCTTCCGTAGATCACTTCGGTGCGCTTCCCAAAGGTTACCAGGAAATTCAGCGGCTCTCTCAAGCCAATCCTGGGAAAAAATTGGAAGCATCAGGAGACAGCGCTGGGAACTCCTCTGAGATCATGATGGCATCGATGCTTAACTGGTGGTGTTATGTCTCATTGATCCAGAGTTGGGATCGTGCCCAACAGGTGTGGTGTCAGCACAAGGACAAGGGAGGTAAGGGCACGGTATGATAGATGTGGAATGGATAGACCATGAAAGGTGAAACGGTCATGGGAGACATTTTTTGGGCCAATCTGGCTAATGTGATACAAAGCAACATTGGCCAGAGGCATCTGGAAAGGTTTTCCTCTTCCTCTACTCAGTGTATTCCCAGCAGGTGAGTAGGTTTGGCCCAGAAAGACCCTAACAAGCATAAGCAAATGCCTGCGGTTACAAGGCTGAGGTTGCTGAAGCCTTTGACTTCACTGCTTAGGAAGAAAAGAAAAAAAAAGAAACGAACATGGATTCAGGCCTACATTGCTCAATATGAGAGAAGTGAGTCCAGTATAAGACTAGTGATAGAACACATCAGCTTACTTATTAAGGAGATAGAGCTCCATGGCCGCAGGGCTGGTCAGTCAAGCATCTGACTCTTGGTTTCAGCTCAGTTGTGATCTCAAAGTTATGACATTGAGTTCTGTGGGCTCCGCGCTCAGTGGGAAGTCTGCTTAGGACTCTCGCTCTCTCCCTCTGCCCCTCTCCCTCCCAGTCAATCAATAAATCTTTAAAAAGAATAATAATAATATATGTGCATGCCAAAAACAAATGCAAACAGCACACAGAGGTTTCTGGGAAGAGGCGGGTCCTGCTCACAGGCCCCAGCTTGCCTCTGTGACCCAAGCCATCCACCGTACCCAGCTGCTCTCTGGTGCGTCTTCCAGAAATATCCCACGGATACATGCAAGCACCTATGGGTTCGTGCATGGATATTCTGATAAAGATAGGGATTTGGGGAAAAAAGATAGTGGGAATTGAGGGGTGGGGTTGAAATGGGCAGAGTTGAAACCCAATTAGCATGAGGCCAAGGTGCTAAGAGTCTCAGCAGTGATTTCCATGGCTTCAGTATCTCCTAGTCTTCTTCCTATCTTTGTGGTCATTCATTCACAGTCTCCTTTGTTAGACCTTCTTTCTTCAGCTGCCTTTTAATATTAGTATCTCTAGGGCTCCATCTCCATACTGGATAGCTCCGCTGGGATACCCCACAGGCACTTCAAATCCAACACAGTCGAACTGATTTTCTTTCCCACTCCATACTTAGCTTTCTTCTAATTTAGTGAGACCTATCTTGCAAACTTAATTCCCTCTCCATAATAATTCTCAGGTTTTAGAGATGAGGAAACCAAGGCTCAGTTGAAACAACTCATCCAGTTTCTAGTTCTACTACAAGTGTCAGGGCTACAATTTGAACCCAAGTCTGACTGACTGAAAAGCCCATCATCCATTCATGAGAATGGGTTTTGTAGTTGTGTTTTTTTTTTTAAGTAAACTCTACACCCAACGTGGGGCTCGGACTCACATCCCCAAGATCTAGAGTTGCGTGTTCTTCCGACTGAGGCAGCCAGGCCCCCTAGCTTTATACACCTTAGTTATGGGGCTCTGTCCTGCTTAGCGGAACCACCGTATTTCTGTTGCCTAAGCCAGAACCCAGACAGCTGTTCTCATCTCTTGTTCCTCATTAACCCTCCCCACGTAATAGGATATAATCCATTGCCAAGTCCTGCTGATTTTACCTCAAAAATATCCTTTTTTGGGGGGCACCTGGGTGGCTCAGATGGTTAAGCATCCACCTTTGACTCTGGTCATGATCTCAGGGTCCTGGGATCAAGCCCCACATTGGGCTCCCTGCTCAGCTAAGAGTCTGCTTGTCTGCTTCTCCCTTTACCCCCCCCCCGCTTGTCCTCTCTCACTTTCTTTCTCAAATAAATAAATAAAATAAAATATACATATATATACACACCTTTTTTCTTAAAGATTTTATTTACTTCTTTCAGAGAGAGAGCATGAAGGGAGGGGCACTGAGAAGGAGGGAGGGGGAGAGAGAATCCCAGACAGACTCCCTGCTGAGCACAGAGCCCAAAGCAGAGCTCCATCTCACAACCCTGAGCTCATGACCTGAGCTGAAATCAAGAGTTGGACACTTAACCAACTGAGCCACCCCGGTGCCCCTGCTACTAGAGCCTTCTACCTGGCCTCCACATTCTTACTTTAGCCCCTGCCCCCATTGTCCACATACAGCCAGAGATGATGCCGGCGAAGCTCATATCAGACCAGACTACTTCCTTTAGTGCTTATACGATAAAGTCCACTTCTTTGTGTGACATACAAGATTCTCCACTGAGGCGCCTGGGTGGCTCAGTCAGTTAAGTGTCTGCCTTCGCTCAGGTCACGATCTCAGGGTCCTGGGATGGAGTCCCTCATCGGGCTCCTTGCTCAGTGGGGAGCCTGCTTCTCCTTCTCCCTCTACCCCTCCCCCCACTGATGTGCTCTCTCTTTGTCTCTCTTCCTCTCTGACAAATAAATAAAATCTTTAAAAAAAAAAAGATTCTCCATTATCCTCAATATCCTCACCTCCCGCTCTGTTCCTTCAGTCAGGCACTCAGGGATTGATTTAAAGATTTTTGGCATCTGAAGTTTATACCATTCACTGAGGCCTCTTTAAGAAAAAGAATACAAAATAAAGTAAGAGGCTTTCTGGGGGAATGAGGCCCCGCAAGTGAGGAGCCCTGAAGCTTCAAATTCATTAGCACCCCAGTTAATCTGTTTCAAAGAACACCCAGCAAGTCATGTGTAGTTTCATAAATGCTCCACACTGTTCCGCACGCTTGCTGCCTTGACACATGTGACCCCTTCCACCTGAAACGTCCTTCCCCCAGTACTTACCTGGCTGCTCGTTCTCTGCCAGTGGTGTGCCGGAAACGATCACAAGCTCACATGTGCTGACTGTTGGACACAGATCCTGTGAACAGGTTGTTAAACACAGCCATTATTAAAAATTAAGTTAACCTTGGGCGCCTGGGTGGCTCAGTGGGTTAAAGCGTCTGCCTTCGGCTCAGGTCATGATCTCAGGGTCCTGGGATCGAGGCCCGCATCCGGCTCTGTGCTCAGCAGGGAGCCAGCTTTTCCCTCTCTCTCTGCCTGCCTCTCTGCCTACTTGTGATCCCTCTCTGTCAAATAAATAAATAATCTTAAAAAAATTAAGTTAACCTCAAATCAAGGAAGCTCTATTAAAAGAGACTAATCATTCATATCTGATCACAGCCTAATTATTTTACCACATTTCCCTATTATCTGTGTTTCGGATGCTCTATGTGTCCATTTTATCTGTGCGGTGGGAAGATTCTGTGATGAAGTTCTCCTGTGGCTGTCTTCCCAACCCACATTCCAGGATTTCACGTAGGTAGCCTGAAGCTGCTGCAATAAGAATATTGACAATACAAAACTGCGCAAATGCCTCCAGTTGGGCCTTTGGTTTCCCTGGAGAGCCCATTTTTTAAGTGCTTACCAGCACCCCACTGTTTATGACCAAACCCAAGGCACGCCTCTGTGCAGCCTTCCCTGATTTCCTTTGCCTCACACACATCCATACCCACGCACACTGGTCCACACACGTGGGCTCACACACACAATCACTCTGCCCCTCCTAGATCCTATATACCACTCAATAGCCTTTAATATACTTTATTTCCAGAGTTGGCTTAATTAAAGGCAGGTACCACATCTTACCCACCTTTGTACCACAAATGCCTCACACAGCCCTTATGAGAACAAATGAAATTCTAGACATGAAAGTACTTTGAAGGAAAAAGCGAAAAGTAGCATACAAGAGCAGGGTATTATTTTCATGTGTTCATGCAGTTTAATGAGTTTCCATCATAAAACACCCGTTGAAGCATTTAATTCTAGCTTTCCTCTGTTCTCTCTCAAAATGGTCTAATTTAACCTCTGAGCTCCCCAGGCCTCTCTGAACCTTTCCAGCGTGAGAGCCCAAAGAAACTCTTTGTTTTAATAAAGTTAACTATAAAGTTTGTTTCTATAAAGTTGATTTTTGGACCTAGGAGGAAAACGATAAAATCAGAGATGCATTGGCATTAAGGGAAAAATCCTAATTGACCATCAAGGACCCAAAATGAAGGCATTAAGATGGGTCAAGCCAGGGGTTCCTGGCTGGCTGGGTAGGTAGAGCATGACCCTTGATCTTGCAGGCTGTGAGTCGGAGCCCCTCCATCGGGGGACTTTAATTACAGATTACTTAAAAATAAATATTTTTTAAATATTTTATTTATTTATTTCACAGAAAGAGAGATCACAAGTAGGCAGAGAGGCAGGCAGAGAGAGAGGAGGAAGCTGGCTCCCTGCTGAGCAGAGAGCCCGATCTGGGCCTCAATCCCAGGACCCTGAGATCATGACCTGAGCTAAAAGCAGAGGCTTTAACCCACTGAGCCACCTAGGCGCCCCAATAAATATTTTTTTAAAAAAGATGGGTCAGGGGGCGCCTGGGTGGCTCAGTTGGTTGGGCGACTGCCTTTGGTTCAGGTCATGATCCCGGAGACCTGGGATCGAGCCCCACATCAGGCGCCCTGCTCGGCGGGAAGCCTGCTTCTCCCTCTCTCACTCCCCCTGCTTGTGTTCCCCCTCTGGCTGTGTTTCTCTCTGTCAAATAAATAAAATCTTTAAAAAAAAATGGGTCAGGGCACCCCGGTGGCTCAGTCAGTTAAGCATCCAACTCTTGATCTCAGCTCAGGTCTTGATCTCAGAGTTGTGGGTTCAGGCCCTATGTTGAGCTCAATACTGGGCATGGAGCTTACTTTAAAAGAGAGAGAGAGAGATGGTTCAAGCCACCCTACCTGAAACTTTTTTTTCTTTTTAAATATTTATTTATTTATTTATTTGTGTAGGAGAGAGAGAGTGAGAGGAGAGCACAAACAGGGGGAGGGGCAGAGGGAGAAGCAGACTACCAACTGAGCAGATAGTTGGATGCGGGTCTTGATCTTGGGTCCCAGGATCATAACCTGAGCCGAAGGCAGACACTGTACTAACTGAGCCACCCAGGCACCTCGAAACTGTCTTTCTTTATACTTCATTTTAATTTTAAATCATTTTTATGTATTTATTTGGGGGGGGCAGGGGACAGAGAGAGACAGAGAGAGAGAATCTTAAGCAGACTCCATGCCCAGTGCAGAGCCCAACGTGGGGCTCAATCTCACAACCCTGGGATCATGACCTGAGCCGAAATCAAGGGTTGGAACGTAACTGACAGAGCCACCCCGGTGCCCCATCCTTTATTTTATTTGCATTTGCATTTATCTTATTTAATAAGCCCTAATGTTATTACTACGTGTTAGACATTTTCTTAGTACTTTATAGATATTAACTCATTTAATCTTTATAAAACCCTTCTTATTTTCATTGTATAGGTAGGGAGACTGAGTCACAGAGACGTTAAGTAAATTGCCGCTTTCCCCCACTGTAGGAAGGCTGTGGCCACTCCCAAGCAGAATCTTACAGAAGCTTGGAAGCCCTGCTCTGGGGCTCCTCCTGCCTGGCAGGCTTCTCACCGCTGGAGGACCGCCTTGACCACCAGACCTCTGCGAGAAACTAGTCAGTCACTGGGGGTGGCTTCCACTCCCTCATTTGTATCTTTGATCCCAGATCCTTCATGCTGCTTGTGTGATGGTTGTATAGCCGACTCAAGTACAAGCAACTGGGGACCACGGTGAGTTGCCATAATCACAGAACTCTGGCCGGAGACCAGCCTTTGAGGTCTGACCTAGATCAGGCCTCCTGGGCAAGCTCCTTAACATCTCCAAGGCTCAGCTTTTCCATCTATAAACATGCAAGTCAATGTAATGTGATGGAAATGAAAAAGAGGTTTGCGTCAGACAAGCTCTTTTATTCATTCATTCTTGTATTCACCAAATGAATGCTTATAGAGTGCCCATTATGTGCCCATCACTGAGAGGGTACTGGAGACAGCGTTGAATGAAGACAATAGTGGGGCAGTGCGTACCCTTATGAAGCATACGTTCTAGTTGGGAAAACAGGCAAGAGACAGATAAATAACTAAATTGAAATAAGTGCCACACAGTAAACACTATAGATAGAAATGGTATGCAGGGATGGGAGAAGGGGAAGATCTGCTTTCCACAAAGTGATCAAATCAGGTTCCTCCAAAGAGGTGACATTTGGGGTGCCTGGGTGGCTCAGTTGGTTAAGCATCTGCCTTTGGCTCAGGTCATGATCCCAGGGTCCTGAGATCAAGCCCTGTATCAGGTTCCCTGTTCAGTGCAGACTCTGCTTCTTCCTCTCCCTCTGCCCTTGCTTGTGCACATGCACGCTCTCTCGTGCTCTCTCTGTCAAATAAATAAATAAAATCTTTTTTAAAATGTCACTCCTTTCTTTTTTTAAAGATTTTATTTATTTATTTATTTGACAGAGAGAGAGAGAGAGAGAGAGAGAGAGAGACAGAGAGAGCGCACAAATAGGGGGAGTGGCAGGCAAAGGGAGAGGGAGAGCAGGGCTCCATCCCAGGACCCTGGGATCATGACCTGAGCCAAAGGCAGACAATTGACCAACTGAACCACCCAGGTGCCCCAATAAATAAAACCTTTTTTTAAAAAAAAGAAGTGACATTTAAGCCAATTTACTATTTTACTAGATTTGTGACTTTGGCCAAACTGCAGGAAGTTTAAAAAATTACAAGAGGCAACTGCTTTGAGCCTCAGTGGGCGTAATCCCTACCTGCCCAGATCCTTGTGATGATCCAATGACAAGACTATAGAACTTCTAGCGCATAGTAAGCACTCCAAACATGCGCCTTCCTTTCCCCTTCGAGCTCTAGCAGTCGGTGCTCTCCTGAAAGTGACGTAAGTTCCCACAATCTGCTTTGGCAGTTATGTACCTACTTAATCAGTTTAATAAGCCAGGAATTACTGGGCAAATGAAGTCCCCCCAAAATAAGCAAAAATTATACATACACTTTGGGATCAAACCAAGATGCCTTCAATTTAGGGCCTCCTCATTATGAGATCTGGTTTCTCTAAAATCATCAGCAGGCAAAGCAGCACATTAACGTCCTCTAATTCTGCTGCTTGGCTCCGGCTAGATTTCCTTATCACGAATTCCATCTTCAGCAGCAAGTTATGGAGGATAACTACTGCTCGACCCTTGTACTGCTCAAGGGCCTGGCACCTTGACTTCTCCTTACAGTGGAACAGGAAAACAAACCTGTGGAAGGGAAAGGATGCTGCGATTCTCTCCACTTACAAGTAAGGGACCAGCAGAGTTTAATTTTCACACCCAAGGTCGCATAGCAAAATTGCTAGCAAGCTAAGACCAGAATTCAAGGCCATGGATTCTTTGCCACTATTGTCTTGCTTGGACCAATGCTTGCCCAGGGTGATGATCAAAAAATCAATTCAGCAGAACTAAAACTCCTACTGACTGACTGCTTATCCCATCACAAGACACACACACACACACACACACACACACACACACACACACACCACTAAGGTAGTCAAATAAGTACTTACTGTTAATAATGTGCCTACAAGTAAAAGTTGAAGCCATGTTTCAGTTATAGTCTTAAATGTGGGGAGGATCCCACAGTTGGCCCAGGAAGAAAGGAAGGGAAAGTTGGTAAACTTGGTGAAACAAAATTGGGGTTCTTGGTTTCTGAGTTAGGATATTTTTCAGGATTGAGAATCATTATTTATTCAAATATGGCTTCAATTATTAATATTAAAGATTATCAATCTCTAGGGGCACCTGAGTGGCTCAGTCAATTAAACATCTGCCTTCAGGGACGCCTGGGCTGGCTCAGTTGCTAGGCATCTGTCTTCAGCTCAGGTCATGATCCCGGAGACCCGGGATCGAGCCCCCCATCAGGCTCTCTGCTTGCCGGGAGCCCTGCTTCTTCCTCTTCCACTCCCCCTGCTTGTGTTCCCTCTCTCGCTGTGTGTCTCTCTGTCAAATAAATAAATAAAATCTTTTTAAAAACCAACTAACCGGGGCGCCCGGGTGGCTCAGTGGGTTAAAGCCTCTGCCTTCGGCTCAGGTCATGATCTCAGGGTCCTGGGATCGAGGCCCGCATCGAGCTCTCTGCTCAGCAGGGAGCCTGCTTCCTCCTCTCTCTCTGCCTGCCTCTCTGCCTACTTGTGATCTCTCTCTCTGTCAAATAAATAAATAAATCTTAAAAAAAAAACAACCAACTAACCAACCAACAAAGAAATACACCTGCCTCGGCTCAGATCATGATCCCAGGATTCTGAGATCAAGCCCCATGTCGGGCTCCCTGCTCAGTGGAAGCCTGCTTCTCCCTCTGCCTACTCTGCTTGTCTCTCTGCCTGATTTTGAGCTTTCTCTGTCTCTCAAACAAATAAATGAAATCTTAAAAAAAAAGATTATTAATCTCTTAACTTGAATTTTGTCTGAACCAACCATGGTGTAACATAAATCAGCACCTAAAACACTAAGGGCATTATGAAGTTTTTGCCTTTTTTTAAGATTTTTTTTTATTTATTGAGAGGGAAAAGGAGAGGCAGACTCCCCACTGAGCAAAAAGCCCGACGCAGGGCTCAATCCCAGGACCACGAGATCATGACCTGAGCTTAAGGCAGACGTTTAACCAACTGAGCTATCCAGGCACCCCTAGAGTTTTTGTCTTTAAAAAGTTATTGAAGATATGTTTTTTTAAGTTTTTTTCAAAGATTTTATTTATTTATTTGACAGAGAGAGATTGCAAGTAGGCAGAGAGGCAGGCAGAGAGAGAGGAGGGAGCAGGCTCCCTGCCGAGCAGAGAGCCCGATGCGGGCCTCGATCCCAGGACCCTGAGATCATGACCTGAGCCAAAGCCAGAGGCTTTAACCCACTGAGCCACCGAGGCACCCTGAAGATATGTTTTTTACCCCTAAACAGGTATGCTAATTTCCAACTATATTCAGTACAGTCCTACTCCTGAAATTTAAGAGCTATGTCAAAATTAAAATAACATGCTTGGGCATTAAGTTTAACTATGGTTGTTTTCAAATTTTTCAATATGGAAAACCACGGGGTATGCTCAAAATAAATTAGGAGCAATGGCTGGAACAGCCCATTTCCCAGTCAATGCTTTTTAGCAGCTCCTAGAAATAGATCTAATAATATCCCTGGTTTGGTGGCCAAAGCAATTTAAACACATTAGAGGTGCTTAAGCCTTTGTCAAATGACTGTACTAAAATCAAATCTGATATCCTTTAAAAACTAATATTATAGATAGCAATTATAATTGCTTCTGACAAGTCAGTTGAGAAAACCATCCCAGACCTCCAACACATATAATACAAAGCAACAAAAGAACAGGAGTCATTACAAAATAGATAGTTTGGCATCTTGGTTCTCCTAAAATAGTAGACGGGCTCTGGCACATAGTCGAAGTGAACTAGGGCCAGAAAAATCCTTGGAGAGTGAGAGGAATTACTGGAATAATATAGACAAAGTTCTCTTGCTTTTCCTTTGTGTTGTGAAAAGTATTCCCTATGGGCTCAGCTGGTAATATAACATGTGACTCTTGATCGTGGGGTTTTAAGTGCAAGCCCCAGATAGGGTGGAGAGATTATCTAAAAACAAAACCTTGAATTAAAAAAATATTCTCCATTAGATATGGTGAATATAACTCATGAGGAGATTTTCTCACATTTTCCTCTAGAAGATAGGCTACGTAAAGGTGTTTTGGTATAGAAAGATCCAGGCACCTACCAACACCAGGGCAAATATTCTCAAGTGACAATGCCAGGAGACTGAGATACTCAGCGAATGTTGAGCTCTATGACACCAGTTTCTTGGGCTGTTTCTTCTACCCTCAGCTGGGCTGAGTATGTTTCCTTCATCTGCTCTTGAAACGAGGTTCTGTCCTGGACACTCTCTGATCTTCTCCCTGCCAGTGCTTCAAGAGCCGTCCAGGAGCAGATCTATGTCCAAGCTTGAGTACCTGCTGCCCCCTCTCTGCAGGGACACCCCAAAGATCTCACGAACCTGCGTATACCAAAGCGAGCTCCCATCTCTCTCCATCACCTCTGCCATACTGCGTCACTTCCCACAGCCCTCTACCTACCATCACCACCTGCTGTAGCTTCCTCCTCACCTCAGCCGGGCTTGCAAGACGGATGAGCTACCAGCAAGATTATCCCACTTCCTATCTGATTCCATGTACAGCCTGGACACGAGCTACTTGTGCGCCGTGTCACTTTGGGCAGGCTCCTTAACCTTTACGGGCCTCAGTGTCTTCATCTGGGAAAGAGAGATAATAGAATGTGTTAGCTCGTAGGTGATTGCATGTGTGAAAAGATACATTGCAGGTGAAGCGCTAGGATGGTGACTGGTGCCAGGTGCCTGGTGAGCAATCAGTAAGTACTAGTCACGATTATAATGACCTAGATTCTTCCTTCTTCTAATTATGCTCTTCTCCCAACATTTCATTCCAAAAACTCCCAAACATAAAGAAAGCTAAAAGATTGTCCTGCGAACACGCACGTCCCTATCACGAAGTTTTGACCACTGTTAACAGCTTGCTCTACTGACTTAATATATCCATCCCTTATCAGTCCATCTTAATTTTGTGTGCACGTCAAAGTAAGTTTCAAAATAAGCATACGTCTGTGTATCTAGAGAAACAGAAGACAGCCCACATTAGACTGGGAGTGGGTGCCACTCCAGCACGTGGATGCTGGGTTCTCCTTAACGCAGGCGTTCTGCGCCGTGGTGAAATTCTAGAGCCAAGCTATTCGTGACAACTTTTGGCACTGATGGCTGGGGGCCACGTGAAATGTAGTGAGGGCCAGAACTGTGTGCTTGAATCACTTCTCTAATGGCTACCCTATGGGACAACACAGTGCTAGAGGGTCTGGGGGTGGGCTTGAACGTTTTAGGAACCTTCTGGAAACTGGACGCAGAATTGGGTGTGTCTGTGTGCTTTCCTAGAAGGTGAGTCCAGGGCTTTGCCATCAGCGTCTCCAACCCACCAGAAAGTTCAGGGTCTGCTGCGGGAGGGCTTGGTGGAAAGTGAGCGACATAAAGGAGGCGAGTATGGCCTGGGGATCATTATATAGAATTCAATATTTTGTTTGCTTTTTAGGTAAAATGACCATATAGTAAAAGGCATGACTCCTTGGCGTGCCCTTTAGTGACTCCCCTCACCCCAGAAAGGCCTCCAGGCCCCTTCAAAGCTGGGACACCCCCACCCTCCCATGAGGCAACCACCGTTCTGATTTTTCTCTGCCAGAGGTGAATTTAATCTATTCTAAAACTTCATAGATGTGGAGTTACGTGGTATGTACTTGTATCTCCAAACTTTTTAACTATGGTAAAGTTGATGTGTGAAAAACAAATCTTACTGTTGTTTTAATTTGCATTGATTACTACTGAGGATAAACTTTATTTTATTTATTTATTTGTAGAGAGAGAGAGTGCACAAGCAAGGGGTGTGGCGAGCAGAGGGAGAAACAGGCTCCCCACTGAAAAGGATCCCGGTGCGGGACTCGACCCCAGGACCCCGTGATCACGACCTGAGCCAAAGGCCGACACTTAACTGACTGAGCCACCCAGGTGTCCCAAGGATGAACTTTTTAAAAGTTATCATTTGGGAATTTCCCTTTTCTATACCCATTATTCTATTGGCTTAGACTCTGGAGACACAAAGATATGGACTTGATTCTTGGTCCACTAGGTGTGCAAACTTGGACAAATTACTGGACCTTTCTGAGCTGCCATTTCTCCATCTTGAAACTGGAAATAATAATAGATTGATTTTCCAGAATATTACTATCTTACGGGATTGTGAAAATTATGAAATAACGCATGTAAACCACTTACTGTGGCAGGTGTTGGAAACAGAGAAAGTGCTCAGTAAACCTTAGTTATTATGATGATGCAGTTCTTTGTAGATTCAGAAGAGTTACTGAGCTCTTCATTTGATGTCCATGTGGTTCATTCCCTTTTGACCATCTCCTCTCTACTCAGTTGTCACCTCCTCAGTGAGAACTCCCCTGATCGTTGTATTTTGACCTAGATCATTGTATTTCCGTCTTGCTCCCCTGGATTGAATCGTGTCCCTTCAAAAAGTATGTTTGAGTCTTCAGTCCCATACCTGTGAATGAGGCTTTATTTGGAAATAGGATCTTTGCAAATGTAATACAGTTGAGATGAGATCACACTTGGCTTGGGTAAGTCCTAAAGCCAGTAACCGGCGTCCTTAGGAGAGGAGAGACAGAGAGCCACATACAGAGAGACACAGGAAGAGGATGTTGTAATGACAGAGGCAGAGACGGGACCGATGCTTATACAAATGAAGGAATGCCAAGGACCTCTGGCAACCACCAGAAGCCGAGAAGTGGCAAGAGAAGGATCATGCCCTAGGGCTTTCAGAGAGCCTGCTAACTCCTTGATTTTGGACTTCTAGCTTCCAGACAGGATAAATTTCTGTTGTTTTAACCTACCCAGTTTGTCACGGCAGCCCTAGCAAACCAATAGGCTTGCTTTATTTTGCTGCATAGCCTTTACCATCTGACATACTAAATATTTATTTTGTTTCCCTTCACTAGAGTGTAAGAACCGGTGGCAGCAGGAACTGTGTTTTGTTCAGACTATATTCCTTCGCACTAAGAGATTGCCTGGCACATCGTAGATGCTCAAGAAACATTTCTGGAAGGAGGGAGGGCAAGAAGGAGGAAGGAAGTAAGTTTACTATTCTTATATATTATACAAAACACCACGATTTTTGAGTTTGTCTTTTGCCTTTTACGATTTTTTTTTTTTGCCTTTTAAGATTTATTTATTTTATTTTAGAGAGAAAGCATGAGCGGAAGGGGCAGAGGGAGAGGGAGAATCTCACGTAGACTCCACACCGATCTCACAACCCTGAGATCACCACCCGAGCCAAAACCAAGAGTTGGACGCTCAACCAACTGAGCCACCCAGGCACCCCTTAAGATGGTTTTTGATGTGAAGTTATGTGTTCAAATTCATAGTTTTTCTGTCATGGAGTCTACCATCGATGTTATGCTAAAAACAGCTTTTCCCAATCTCATGGTCATATATTCATCTTATTGTCTTCATAGTGTTTCATAGTTTCTCTTTAAATTCGTGTGGAAGACTTAAATACAGAGAAAAGTAGAGAGAATACTATCACATACAGTTTCGGGGTTCGTTTTATGTTCAACCCTTCATCCATCCAGAATTTACCTTGCCGTGTGGGATAAGAGAACTTTAGCTGTTGTTTCGCTGTAGGTTTTCTCAAAATGGTTAACCAGTTGTCCCAGCAGCTTTTATTGATGAATCCCTTTTCTTTACCAATCTGAGGCGACACCCTAGTGATCACCAAAATACTTGGATAGACTTTGATCAGCGGATCAGAATAGAAACCTCAGCAACATGCATCTGTTTTTGCACTGGGTCCGCCTCTACAATGCTGCTTTACAATAGGTTTTCTTTTTTTTTTTTTTTTTTTTTT
>PITA01002570.1:56060-104472 GCA_004023965.1 Spilogale gracilis | reverse complement strand
ATAGGTTTTCATATCTGTTGATGCAAGTTCCACCTCGTGATTCCTTTCTCCTCCATCTTCTTGACTGTTCTGCCCTGTTCATTCTTACAGATGAACTTTTGAGTCATCGTGAGGTTTAGAAACCCTCCGTTCAAGATTTGGTTGGAATTGTATTCCACGTGTCCATGTACTCGGAAGAGAAAGCTACCTCTCCATCTCTCCTGCGACCACTGTCCAGACTCCAATCCTCCCGCCCCATCCGTAAACCAGCGTCCTAGCTGGCTGCAGGCCCAGTGCTCGCCGAGCCGGCCTCCACATTGCTGTCAGTGACCTTATCGAATGGGCAGATTTAGCTTAGGCCACTTCTCTGCTTAGAACTCTAAAGTGACTTCCCTTCTCTTCAGAACAGAACGGGGCTCCAAGACCCCTCACCCACAACAGACATTGTGAATTGAGTGCTGGTCTTTGGTGGAGCCTTGATCTGACCTCTTTCCTTTGCTTTTTGCATAAGCTCTCCTCCTAATAAAGACCCTGCTTCAGCCCCTTCCTTGGCCTTCTTGCCGGCCTGACTCCCCGCCAGCCCCTGACGCCGCCCTCGGAAGCTCTTCCAGACCCTGCCACCCGCCCAGTCCCACCCGTGGTCTGCTCCCTGCTTCCCGACTTTGAGCGTGGCACTCAGCGTGCTGGTCCCTGGTTATTTCTCAAAACCTCAAGCAAGTCACTTCTTCCTGGGCTTCGGGGCCCCATTATTAAACAAGAAAGCTCGACTATTTCTTTTTCAGCTAAGACTTCTGCTTTACCTACTTGGCTTTTTGTCCCTTGGTTTCAAAGCTAAAATACGTGAGGACTGCCAAAAAAGCGATTTCCAAGTCCAGATATGTTTGGGCTAATTAAGCCTAAGCCACATCAAGTCTTCTGCCTGGGGACAATCAATGCCCACATGGACGACGTTGAGAAACCATAAGATACTAAACTTGCCTCTGAGGCAAAGACAGAAAATACACCTGGTAGGTAGCGCTTCCACTGACCTCACTGCAATTATTTAGAAATGAGTAAGCCCTGTGCATAGATTACTAATTCTGCCCCGTTAACTAATGCTTTCAAACACCCCTTGCCCCCAAATTTCTAAACAAATGAACTAGGTGCAAAGCACTTTTCAAATTACTTGAGACATGTAACTTTGACAAGGACAGATCAGAATTCCTGAAACCATTGGCGGCCCCAGAGTCACCCAGCTCAGGCCTCATTGTAGTCGGAGGAATAGAGACTCGAAGAGGGAGAGTGGCCTACCCTTAAGGAACACGGTCCCTCCGCACATGCCCGTTAAAAGTGGAAAGTGCCATAACTGTCTTTCCGTAAAGCACCCGTGAACCACTAGAGACAATAAACTTGTATTATTAAAAAGAGGTTTGGTGGTGTTAAAGATTATAACAAATAAGCTTTAATCCCCTTTTACTGAGCTACTTTATTAGAGGGGAGGGGCATCTTTGCTGCCTCAAACTTGACTATGATTAGGCACCAACAAAGTAGTAAGCATTAGACAGCACGGAAATATCTGTAGAGTTCTTTATGCTCGTATAATTGCCTCAAGCATTAGTTTTTACTTTGTTTTTCACTTTTAAAAAAATCGCACACACATACTTAATACTGGAAGACAGACTTTACTGCCGAAAGTCTCTTTTCATTAAGATTTCACTTCATCACCAAGAATTAAAATCCATCCCCCCCAACCACTACCTCCAGCGAGCAAACTCAGCCTGCCTGCTCGAGGTGGACCAAAGTTACGGCTGTTTCCCCTAATGAGGATACGGAAGACCTGGGCAACTAGCTCAAGGATAAAGTGCAATTCAGCACGAGCCCCTTTTACTACTAAATTGGACCCACGATATAAGGGCAAACTAAAAGGGTTTGAAAATTCTCAGGTCCCATGGCAACAGGAAGTAAGAACGACACACACATAGAGCCTCTTTACTTTGCCAGCATCTTCCTGCGGAGAAACAAAGATCAAACATGAAATTAAAAATAGGTTAACTTCCTTTGCTAACTGTAGTTGTCCTAGGAGCAGAGATTCTTCAGATTTTCTAAGCAGTGGTTGTCCAGGTGTGGTGTGTCCCGTCCCCCCGTCCCCCCCCCCCCCCCCCCCCCCCCCCCCCCCCCCCCCCCCCCCCCCCGCCAGCAGCAGCAGCCTCCCCTAGGTTAGAAATGCGGATCCTCTGCTCGTGTCTCCCCCGGCCCCCACTAAATCAGCCTCTGAAGGAATGGCCATCTGTGTTTTAACAAGTGCTTAAGAGCCACTTGAGCATCCAAATGGCCTTATCTCAGTGACAACTGGCTGACTACATTTAACACTTTGTGTTATTAGTCAATACTTTTCCTAACTTGCGAGGTCTCAGATAGCTAACTACCAGGGCATGAGTAATTTCTGCTCAAGGTTAGTCACCCTACGGAGTCCCTGAGCCCCAAACCTAACAAGAAGCCTGCATCCAGGTTTCCAACACACACTAGCGTCCGAAGCAAAGGCAGTATCTCTCCATCCAGTGGCCCTTCCACCCAAAGCTTTTTTAAAAGGAGCACATGTTATCCAAAATTTGTTAGCGTCATCAAATTCCCCCAAATTAGGTGTCTTGGTGCTTTCCATAGATACAACTTGAAAAGAAGCTAACTTTTCCTTCAGGACCACTACCACCACCACCAGATTTTCTTTTAATCCTCTAGCATTGTTAATCCTTAAAAAAAAAAAAGAATACAATCTTTCAGATTTTTTAAATTTCATTTATTTTGCAAATTCAAGGTCCAATGACATTCAGGAACAATCTGATCATTCACCAAACTGCCAAAACACACACTACAAAATTTCAAGTATTTTATTTAGAATCTTAATGCTGTTGGTTTTTTTTTTTTTTTAAATCTAGATACATTCCAAACCGCTTGTTAAGAGCAGGATTTTACCATCTTTCTTGGGTACTGATAGACTGTGGTCAACAAAGGTCCTGCGGTTTACAGATGGATACCGTGCAATTTTTCTCCTATTACACTAATCAAAATTGCATCGTGATCCACCCGACAACAACAAAACAGGTCATTTTGCAATTACCGCATGGCGGCACTTACAACCTTTACAATTTAAAGTGGGAATAAGAAGACGATAAAATCCTCCTTTCTTCCACAGGCCGGGACAAGTGCAATACTTTATATAGAACACAAGTAATGCCACAAATCCCCACCCACGGATGAATGGGCCTGAATGCTGGAGATGCATGTGCAAAGAGTAGCAAAGCCGGAGACAGCACACAGGATCACAATCAGTTTTGCATGGATTTGCACAGCCATATATACATATATACGCTGAAATGCAAACCTGCAAAACTAACCGTAAGTGGCAGCGTCTTTCAGTAACCTCTCCATCATCGAGACACTCGTTATCCAAGAGTACTGGAAGTGCCCACACTACAGTAGAGTAAAGCCAAAACTACCTGCACTATGAGCACTTTGGTACTACGAGGACCCGATCTTCTCCTGGGGTGCAAGCGTACACTGCCCACCGTCCATCCCCACCACCCACTCCCAGCCAACAAGGAAAGCACAAACTTTGAGGCTTGGCCTAGTCAAAGCATTACTCGGGGCCATAACGTTGTAACGCTGAGCATTAGGCAGCCTGTGCCAGAAGGGGCATTTAGGGCAGTAGAGTCCAAGCTGCTTCACTGACTGCACTAGATGCACCTTAACACAAGGCACGCTTTAGGAGGAGCGGGCTCCAAAGCATCAGGAACTTCATTATGCGTAAATTACAGTTCTCAGGAGCCACCGATTAAATCACCATGGTAATGTAAGAAGTGCTTGCATTGCAGTAGATCTCAAAAAGCTACCTGCACTGTAAGCACTTTTACATGGCCAAGGCCTATTCCTGGAGCAAAAGGGTCTTCCTGGAGCAGAGCTCTTCTTTTCCAGCCTCCCTGGGCAAAAACAAAAACAAACAACCACAACAACAGATTAGTCACCGACCAGGGAAAAGGACTAGTTACGTGCCAGAAACAAGCTTTCCTTTGGCTTAAGAGTCCAAGCTACTAGGTCTCGTTTGGAGTTTCGGCCAAATCCTGAGAAATATTAAGAATTTGAATTATGTTCAACAGAGGTAAAACACCAAGAAACACTGGCAGTTTCAAAAGTCCACTTCTTAAGTATAAGCGGACTGGGGACCTCCCCTCTCCATCTAAGGAAACTTGAGACCTGCATCCCAGTCCATTTGCAGGCCCGTTATATGCACCCTGATTTTAGAAGAAGGGCACCCAGAGAAGGTTGCATGTAAAAATGGGGTATCTGCTTCTTGAGGTAGGGCCTCTATGCAAGATGTGACTGGGGGATTAAATGCATAGCCCCTGCCCCCACCCCATTAATAGAAAATGAGAGAAATTTTAGAGCTGGTTTAAGAAACCCAGCCTTCTGCGCCCTTCACATAATGCACAGATGGCCCAGAGATGTCACATTTTGATCTATTTCAAAGGGCTCCTGTTCTGTTTAAACATTTATGGGCCCATTTTCTCCATTAAACCCAAAGAAGGCAGATTAGCTCTTCTTTCCTTCATGTCATTATCGTCCATAAGAAAACCTTCTCCCATTTCCAAGGGCTTTTTTACCTAAGATCATGCAGCGAGGAAGTGAGCCCCTATTTGCAAAGGGCTCACAAGTTTCCCCCACCTCTTCCACCATGGGTTACGTTTTGTCAAAAAAGGTAAAATTCAGAGACCGAAATCTGCAGTAGGTTTACCTAAATGAGAGAATTTTTACATGTCGGGCTGCTGTCATGGTACCCCATATGCCACTGATCTGGTCTTTAAATGAAAACTCAACTGATTCATTATAATTACACTTAAATCTCAACTCAGTTTTCTATAGGGGAGGAAGATACAAGTTAACAGGGGAAAAAAGAGTAACCTTTTTCCTCTTAAATTGAGTTTCTACTCCCACAAAGTTATTTCTTCTCCGTTTAGAAAAAAATACTCCCCACTGGACTCCTAATGCATAGTATCTGCCGACTCCACTTGGCAAAACTGCGCCCCACGAGGGTCCGAGAGCGCGCCAGGCACACTTACTACCTCGCTTGAATTAACCGGTCATCTGGTGTACATCGCGCACGCCTGGCGGCCACCGCAAGCTCTTCGAGTGGTAAAGAGAAGGCAAAGCCCCCGACGCCGTCTACACGAGTCTCTACGGACCCCCTGGGCCCTTCCAGCGTGCCGCACACGTTCACCCAGTGCTGGGTTGAGGGCCCGGAGCGCCCGCGCCCAGGGTGTGCTCCGGCGGCTCGCACCACGCGCTCCCGTCCTCGTGCTGCAGCAGCCGCCGCGGAGATTAAAGAGAAAGAAACAAAGCATCATGGGAAACGGAGTTCTCCATTCAAAGCACCAAAAACGCGCCAAGCCCACGCCTCCCTCCCCCTCCATTCCCGGGTTGGTGGGAGAGAAGCCAAGGGGGAGGGGAGTCCTTTTCTCCCCTCCACGTGCACCCCCACGGCCCGCGCCCCCCCAAGTCCCCGCGCAGCCTAAAGGTCAGCGGCGGAGGAGAAGGGGGGCCCTCCCGCTTCCCGCGCGCTCCCCGCTACCCCTCAACAGCGCTCTGCCACTCGGCGGCTCTCAAGTCCGGCCCGCTCCGTACCCCCCCCCCGTCCCCTCCCACCCGGCAGTCAACCTTCTCCGCTCCCGGCGGCCCCCACGAAGGTCCCCGCTTCTGCCTGTGCCCGGCCCTCGCAGGTGGCACGCGCGGCGACCCCGCGCCGGCCAGCCCGCTCCCGGCGCCCGCGCCACACGCCGCCCGAGCGCTCCGGGGACCTGGGCGAGCTCTGCCTCCCGCCGAGCCCGAGGAGGAAGAGAAACAGGGAGACGCGTCCCAGTGACTCCTCGGGGCCGCCCGCGCACGTCTCACCCGAGCGCCCCGCGTCCCGACGGCGCGGGCCACTGGCCGGGCGGCCACCACTTGAGGAGCGCTCCGTCCCCTCGGCCCTCGGTCCGAAGCTATATCCCTGGGAAAAGCCCGCCCCTCCGCCTTTAATAGCCCAGGGAAAAAAGCCCGCCCCCGCCCACCCGGCCGCACAGGAATTAGGAAACGGAACCCCCACCCCGCCACAGCGCAAACCCCACCGAGTCGCAGTTACCCACGGGCCGGGCGCAGCCGTCATTTTCCCCCTCTTTTGCCCCGAGCTGCAGGCTTTAATTAAAGGCGCGCCTGGGCCGTCGGCCGGGCCGGAGCCGGTGCCACTGGCTGCGATCCCAGGGTGGCGCGCTGGCCGCCACCCCGTCCGCTCCGGCGGCGCTCGCCCCATCCCCCTACCGGAGACAGACGACGAGGCCCACGAAGCCGTGGGACCCGGGTGTCCCCCACCCGGCGCGCGCATGCGCGCCGCCTCGCCGCTAGACTGAAAGTGTTCCGAAGGCCCGGGGAGGAAAGAAACAACATACACAGCATTTCCACCCTGTGCACATGTGAAAGTTTTAACCTCTGGCACCGTGTGCTGCTGTTCCGGAGGGTTTCGCCTTTGCCAGGCGCACCCCCCCCCGCCCCTAAATCAGGGTTTCTTGGCAGGCATCGCTAACGGTAGCTGCCACCGAGTACGCGCACAAATGCAAGGCAGATACGGTGCAATTATCTTGCTTTTTCTTCTCACTCCGCGGCTAATGAGAACCAATTGAGGGCGGACCGCTTAAAGGCCAAAGCCCAAGTGCACTGTGTGAAAAGTAAGACGGTGTCTCAGTTTCAGAAGCACAATAAACGTGGAATGATGCCTACCAGACTTTGAACACTGGGCAAAATGCGATAGTCAGATTATACCTACTCCACGTCCCAGGCAGACACGGGCGCGAGAGGGAGTTTGGGGGGCGGGAGACGAATTACAAATTAGAGTGGGCAGGGAGCCCGCGGGGTCTGGGGAGGAAAGCGCTGGAAGGCCAACGCGGGGGTAAGGAGGGAGGGGGGGTGCCAAATGAAGGCGGACCTCTCCCTCCCCACTATTGTTACCGGGGGAGCCTGTGGCAGCCCAAAGCCCAGAAGAGGACAAGGGCGCCATGCGACTCTCGACCTGGTGCAGAGGGGTGGCTCAGACGAGCCGCTAACAGAAGACGCCTCTCCCGCCCCTGGCCCGCGATGGAGTCCAACCTGAACGGCCAGCGCCCCTGGGGAGTCAGCGTGGACGCCACGCCAGCCACACTCCATTCTCCAGCAGGAGTCACCGCCACAGGTGGGCTTTCTCCCCTTCTCATAAAACGCGCAGACAGACCTTGCAGCCCACCCTGGGGCGTCTGATACTTTCCGGAAACTACGCAGCGCGAAGTTTACCACCCAGCCAGATCCCTCCTGCGTGACGGCACCGACTGCAATGCAACTTTCGACCTTTAATGGTAACCGCTAGCAGTGGAAAGAATAGGAGGGGGAGGAAAGAGACCTTAAGCCCGACTTTAAGAAACATTGTATTAAAGGCCGACGTTAAGAAACAGTGTATTAAAGCAAGATAAGAACAGTACCTTTGAGCTCGAGAAAACCTGGAGTAAAAAAAGGGTTTTTGCGAAAGTGGCGCGAAGATAATATCATGTGATCCGACCCCAGGGCGTCTCCTTCCCCTTTTGCCAAACTCCCCTTGCCCCCCCCCCAAAAACCAGGGGGGTGGGGGAGTTACATCCGCTCCTCACAAACTATTAGCATAATTAATTGTGTCCTGCAGCTGCAGCCAGAGCTCCCGGTCAATGAGTAAACATATCCTCATCCTCTTCACTATCAGAACAAAAAGACCCATTACCCTGATTTGGGAAAATGTTCCCAAATAAATCTCATTATCATCGAAAGTCTTAATTTGGCATTCCGACTCGATGAGTCTTGGTCAGAGAGACAGAAGAGTTGGAAAAGATGAAATCATCCTTTTTAAAAAGGAACAAGCAGAAGTAGCTCCCACAAAGTGAAATATTTAAGTAGAGGCTTTCGAATGGAAATACCATCGAGGGACTTCACTAGCTTAAAATTTTCCAAAAGTTTTAAACAGTTCATTAAACAAGATATCCTCACAGAGTCTTCCTACTCGCCCCACCAACTCCTACCCCTCCTCCCACCCCTCCTTCCCTTTAAAGCAAGAACAATACCCGGAATAAGGTATTTTGAGATTGCTTTACCAGGATATTTTCTTGTTCTTAACTTTTTTTAAAGGCTTGCAACATATAGAATGTCTGGATCAAGTTCCCAACTGGCGAAAATAATTTTTTCCATCTCAGTACCTGCCTAACACAAGGTAAAATTAAGTACAAGATACTGGTTATTTTAAAACTGAGGACACTTTGACACACGTAGTAATTTATTTTTGTCTTTTTTTCTTTTGGGGAAAAAAAACCCGTAATCATCAGCCAAAATACCTAGACAATCAAGAAAAGCTAAAGAACAAAGCATTTCACACACACACGAAGTCAGAATAACTAACAGCTCAAAGAAAAGCACGTGATCCCTTCATGCTTTAAAACTTGTGGTCATGCTGAGGCTAAAAGCTAAGAGCTTGTGACCCCGCAACCCCGTCCCCTCCCCCAGACCACAGCCCAGGGCTTAAGGCTCCAGGCTCCCACCAGGCTCCTGCTCCGCTCCCAGTATTGTGAGACAAACAATACTTAGGCATTCTGCAAAATAAAGGAGCCACAACTTCTAGCCCCAGGCACATCATTTATGCCCAAACAGATTGGCCTGTGTGTGTGTGTGTGTGAGTGTGTGTGTCTGTGTGTGTGTCTACATATATCATATAGAACATATGCTTACACAGAAGCCCAGATGTTCTATAAGAATGTGTGAGAAAGGTAGCAAAACTGACCCAAGGGAGGGAGAACTTATCTTTCGTGAGCCTATGAATTCTCATCGCAATTAAAATTCTTGCCACTATTTTGAGTTTATAATGAATTTAAAAAGCAGACATCCAAAAAAGAGAGATAGTTTGAGCTTTTATCTGCCTGAAGTGGGGAGGAGGGGGCTCCTCTATACTGACCTCTAGATTTAATTGTGCCACATAAAGGAGCGATCCCAAGTAGTTTGGATTTTAGCACCTTTAAAAATACTACCGGTAATTGACATTTTACCCAGTTGAGAAATCATCTCACTTGATTTAGAAATAATATTAAGTGGCTCTGTTAAACCTAATGATTGGTATCTTAGAACAAAAAGGTCCCCATGGAAACCAGAAAGTAATTTAAGAGTATTATGTTCCTTGCACAACTAGAATAGAGCTTTTGTTCTATGTGTATTTACTACTTTAAATTTTTTTGGACTACATTTGCAGTTAAGTCCTCTTACGCTCTAGCTCTAGTTTTGCCTGGGATCAGGAATTCAGTGTCTTCCTACAATATGTGTTCTGATACATTTGTGTGGTTCTCTGTTCATATGTGAGTATGCATGCCCATGAGGCCTAAAACAAAGCCAGTGCTCACTGAACAAAATGGGGAAGAGTCCGAGGAGAAAATATTTCGAATGCTATTTTGCTCTTGGGTCCTAGATCAAGAACCGCAATTTCATTAGATTCAGAGAATGAATGTAGTAATCTTCACTAACTTTGTTCTCAGCAAAAAAGGGGAAAAGTTAGGTTAACAATGAACTTCCGAATGTGATTTCAACAGCTTGTACCAACACAAATCTCGTAAATAACATAAACAATTCATCTTCAACTAAATAGTGTCAATGTGAGTTAAATATCAATTTCAAAAGGTGTAGCCTTTAGTAAGAAGCAGAAGATTTCACTAACTGAACATGCGCAATTAATACAATTTGGTTTAAAGGTGCAAAAAGTAAAAATATGTTTATCCCAATCTCATTTGATCAAAGATCAAATGGCCACAAGAGAAGGATCGACTTTCTGAAATGAGAATAAGTTTAAAATACACATTTCATTAAATTGCATTCACTAGTAAGCTTTACCCATATAAGCTGGTCTTTGCAAATTTTGATTTTTTTAAAAAAAGAGTAAGTGATTCATTATTTACAAACATTTCTTAGGTGTATTGATGAGTTAATCTTGTTTGGAATGGCAAGAATAATTAAATTACAATAGAATGAAATCACATCTTACAGAATTCAGATGAAGTATGTTGGTCCTAACACAACATGGAACTGATTGGTTAATATGCAAAAATTACACTGTACTGTGGATCTTTGCTTCCCAGTACTATGCCAAAACTGTTTCCTCTCACTAACAAACTATTTTTTACAGGTCAAATATTTTAAAACAAAATACTTATGCAAATATTGAGAAGATCCAAAGAGAGCCTGCCTTCCATCAGTAGAAAAGTTCTTCTGAAATTAATTCTCCTACCTTGAGAATACACTCAGTAGACATTAAAGTGATTCACTATTAAGATTAAATAGTGTTAAAGGTATTTTTACACTCTGTTTGAAACACTTTGATTTTCCTGTTTATGTGACCTTAGAAGTGGAACCTCTGGTATTACAAACCATAAAATTGCTAGCAGACTGTAATACTAAAATCAAAGAAAAAGCTATAAAACAAAATGTTTCACACACATCACTTTTTTCAATTACTCTTCTGATTAAATTTGTCCATCTTGGCTCCATTACACATTTCTACGTGAAGAGTCATGGTGTGGAACCCATCGTCCAAAAGCGTGTCTCCACACCATTGGCTTCCAAAGCAAGCAGATCGTGGTGTGAAAGACGATCTGGTTCTCTAATCATTTTCCACTAGTAAGTGTGCTATTTGAAATTGTCGCCATGCAGAAGTTAAAGCCCCGCGTCACAGACAGTCACTGCAAGTGAGAAAAACTGAATTTAATCAATCAGCTTAATGTTGTCTCTGCTGCGACTGCCATAAAGCCTGGTCATATCCTACGACCTGTGTGCAGAGAGAGCACAGTTGTATTTTTGAGAGCTTCTCCCACTCTTTTTCTCCCCTCTCCTCCAAGAACGTTTATCCTCAGCTTGGTAGTTCTCAGCTAAGCTGAGAAATTCTCTTTAACTGTCTCCTGACTTGTGATTGCTGAAGGAAGTAGGTCTATTGTCTGGCCTTCTTCACGCTGAGGAGGAAGGCACAGTGAAATGTGTTGAATTACCCAGATGCAGCCAACGGAGCACATCGACTTTAAAAATGAAAGAGAGATTTTCTTTTCCCAAAACAAATGTAATCTAGCTTACTTTTGAAAGATTTGAAAGGCTCTCTGAGTCAACAGGAAGACTCATGATTTAAAAATCGAACATGGCAGGACAGGGTTTTACTTTTTCTCATCACTTATCACCCTCTTTGGGGCTCCATGTGTATTTTTATTCTTTTGGAAAAGGAGTGATCTTATCATCCCACACTTCATGAATTTACTTGAAACTTTACTCCATACGTTTAAAAAATGTGGAAGTTATGATTCAAGTGTGGGTTGCACTTGGTGAAACTGTTTAGGTATCGAATTGATAAACTTGCTGAACTAAATAATATTATTATAGGATGGGTTTTAAGTATTCCGGAACTCAAGGTTAAAGAAGCAAACATGATATGTTGGTATGTCTTACAAAAAAATACTGTAGAACAGCATGTTAAAGCTTTTTATGTTTTTTCTAATTAGTTAAGTAGACCAAAGTTCAGTGTTTCCTTGGAGGATATCAAGGCTAATAAACAAAGCCATTTTAAATATAGAGTCTGCTTGTTGATTTTGGAGCCACAGCAAGGCAAATAATCCTAGTGAATATCTAGGGTTAAAATATATTTTTAGAATGTAATACTTGACTAATCTGTAAATCCTTTCATATTTATTTCATTAGCAATTTTGCTTTAAAGAACCTTCAGACAAAAGCATGGAAACCTCTAGATCTTGATGAGCAGTAGTAAGTAGCTTCTTCAGAGTAAGACATAACACCTTGCAAATGTCAACAACCTCCAGATCTGATGATACTATCTGAGTTTATCTTTAATTGGATCTGAAATAAAATTTGGGTTCTTCCTTTGCGTATTTTAATCACGTTTTTTCAATTGTCAGAAATATTCTTCAGACATCTTGTTATGTATTAGTATATTCGAATGTGGCATCTTTTATTAGTCCCTAGGTGGATTTATGGCCTTATAGTTATTCCTCATCCCAAATTATTTCCAAAAATCTAACGTCTAGGCATAATCAACAAACTAGAAATTAAATAGACCCCATCCGTTTGGTTAACCACCTAACAAAAGCAACATCAAATTTTATTTGCCATAGTCCCACTCAACTAATTACCCCCTCGTCATTAAGCTTCAAAAGGTTCTTCTTTAAATAAGAGTTTATGACATCTTTAAAATCTGCAGGGTGGAGGGGGAAGGATGACACACATTTACTTGATTTTTACTTGTTTTGCTCTACAGCTCCTTGGTTTCTGGCAATTCCAACTATTTCATTTACAATTCAAACCCCACCATTTTTTAAAAAGATTTTATTTACTTATTTGACAGAGAGAGAGAGAGATCACAAGTAGGCAGAGAGGCAGGCAGAGAGAGGAGGAAGCAGGCTCCCTGCTGAGAGCAGAGAGCCCGATGTGGGCCTCTATCCCAGGACCCTGAGATCATGACCTGAGCTGAAGGCAGAGGCTTTAACCCACTGAGCCACAGGCGCCCCAGACCCCACCATTCTTAACCTAATCTCTATACATCATTAAAACTCCACCAACAAAGTTACAAGTTTACCCAAAAGTCTTAATAGTTAAGATCTCAAGCTCTGAGCAAATTAATTCTAAAATTATTTCTGCTGGCTTTCATACTATCATATATTTGCAGCCTCAGAAGTTAACACTCGTATTGGACAGATTGGCACAATTCCCGGGGTGGGGGGGAGGCAGGGAGTCCCAAATCCCAATTTACCTTTCATTCTGCCTGGTCAGAATTCTTACATCCTACTTCTGGATGGTCAAGTTCTTACATCCTAATTCTTCCACTAAGTTTATGATGAATCACTGTGCGTAACAGCACTAAAGTTTGAAATGACATAGTGGGTATCTCTTAAAGAATAGTACTGCCTAGTATTTGAGGTCATCAAGGTCCTCAGTGGGCATCTAACCTAATCACTTCATCTTACAGGTGAGGAAACTGAGGCTCCCCCAAATAACTTGCCTGAGACACCCCCACTGTCATCCTGCCAGAATTAAAAAAAAAAATCCTATTTTAGTTAATTTTGAAAGAAACCTAAGTAGTCCTTGAAGCATTTTCGAGCTCACTGTCCCCGGGGGTGGGGTGGGGGGGAGGATGTGTTGCCAAGATTAAAAGGAGATTACTGTGAAAGTGGCAGAGCCATCGCAACACAAGCAACACAACTCGGGGGCACTTCCGAGCGCTGGACCCGCGGTGTAACTTCTTGCTCTTTGCTGCTGATGGCCTGTGCCTGTTTTTCAGGCTCCCTCCCAAGCCTGGCTTCTTACTGCCCTGGAGCACGAGAGGTGCAAGTAAGCCACTGAAAGAGGGTTTGGGGAGATTAGTGCTATCAAAAACGTAACCATTTAGTCATCCTCGCGCTTCAACTACAATCTAATTGTACCAGCTGAAAAGACACATCCACTACAGCCTCCTACTCGAGGGGTGGGGGTCCGGGGAACCTGGCTGTCGCACAGGGAAAGGGTACATGCTTCCTCACCCCTCCCAAAGCACTCCCCTGCTCCACACTGGGGTCCCCAGTGGTGATTCCAATGACCATGCGACCATCCAAATGCCGCTTTAGGTTTAAATTCATAACCTGCAAACTGAAATGTTCCTGATGTGTTCAATTGCTTCTCAGATTTTCCTTCAACTGTATAGCTACAAAGGAGAAACACAGCTCGTTTGATGCCTTTATATGTACTAGCTTGACATTAAAAGAGCTGTTAATATTGTATAAACTGTGATACCATCTGTGTTATAATTCTGCCTCATCAGTTTTTATGGAACGCCCCCCCCCCATTTCCTTCATTCCACCAGGCATGTCATCAAAGGAGAATAAATTAAGTATTGTGCCAGAAAATGTGGTCTACTTTCTAAAAGGCATCTATCTCTAGCTTTCAGAAATGCCTTTTGGAATGAGCAATGTGGAAACAGTGTCCCCATTGTTATATAGGAATGTCATGAATTGGATGCCCACCCCAGCCTTTTATAGAGAAAAAGAATAAAAAGCGTTCATCTGAGTTTAAAATTATCATATTTTATAGCATATGCTAACATGCTAATGAGATGAGGTATTATCACATCTTTGCCGAGGCCATTATGGATAATTGAGCTTTGTCCATCCGCCCTCCTAGATTTAAACTCTGTGATGGTGGAGACTTCTTCAACTCCGTAGCTTTACGAGCCCACTTTCAGAGCGTTTGACACTTCCATTGTTTGTCTAGTGACTCGGTCGAATATTGATATTGGGGGATGCCAGAAATGCCAGCTCTTTTCCACTTGGTAAATTCTATTTCAACACCAAGTGTTTACTAGAGACCGAAAACTGTATGGAAGATACTAGATAACATGAGCAATTCTTTAACTCTGTTGAAAAATATATAACTAAGCGATTAAGCAATGTTCCCCTAGTAAATAAAGATAACTCGAGGGAGTTTTTCTGGAAAGATTTAGACAGCTCACAGAGACGTTCCTTTTGGTGGTTGGAAGGGGTAGGAGAAGATTAAGGGAAGCCAGTTCAAAGTGTAAGAGAGAGGGTTTTGCATCTCAAAGAGGGGGAAGGGGTGGGAATCTAAGAAGACTGGGGCTGGGATTTGGGGCCTTACCCTTTCCATTGACTCCTGTCAGCTCCCTCTCCCCAGACCATGTGGTGGTGGCTGAAGGGACCTGGAGAGGGAAGGGGTCAGGAGATTTCAGTTAGTCTGTGCTCTGTCACTAACTAGCTGGATGACATTTAAGCAAATCACTTACTGGATTACCTCTGAGGTCTCTTCCCACTCTATAAATCTTTGCTCTTTATCTCCTTCCCCCTCCTTTATGTTCTTCCTCCGCCCCCCCCCAGCCCCACCCCTTCTTCCTGGTCTTCCTTTTAACTGCAATAATAGTAACAATGAATTAGTTACCTCTGGGGAGAGAGAGCCAAGATGGTGTGTGGAGAATTAATGGAGACTTGGCCTTTTTGTCTCTGTCATGAACTTTTTTCTTTATTTCTGTGTGCTTGCTTTATTGATTGAATTACAGTTTCTCATAAATTTAAGGAGCTTTATCACATTTAAGTATTCAATGATCAGCCCGAAATGTTCCTCTTTTGTGGGTATAAATGTTAACACAAAACATTTGGTCACAAAGAGTGCAGGAAATCAGGGATTCATGTGGAATTATTCCACACAGACCTACCATACAGGAAACTACTCCACAAGAGTGAGCATTGGAACCCGAGGCACCCTAAAATGAACCAGGGTGCATTTTACCTCATCTTTTATGCCACAAATAAGGGTTTGCGGTCATGCAAGTCAGCAGAGAGATTCTGGGAACCCCTTCATTTGCGCAGATCAATGGCCCCTGTTCGCCCTCCTCTCTCTTTAAGGGCCATTTCGAGTTACTCCTCCCGCAGAAATAAATCAGCGCACGGTGATTTCTGCCTCCTCTGAAACAGCATGGCACTTGAGCTCCATTTTGTTTAACCTGTGAACTTGGGCATGTAGAACAGGACAGTTTTCGAAGCACATCAATATAAGTACATTGTTTTGTCTGATCTTCACCTGAAACCTGGGCGGTAGATGGTTGAAGTCATCCCCATTTCCACTGGCAGAAAAGGAGACCTACAAATGCCACCATTCCCATGCAATCTCCATCCCCTGTGTGCTTCTCTCTCTCCTCCATCGGATGCCTCAAACAGGGGAGGCCAGAACGCAAAATACTACATCTTTGGTGATTCTGTCGTGTTATTCACTCATCAGCAGGGATAGCCTGAGTAGATTTTTCACTTAAACTCAAAACAGATTTAAGCATTCAGACCCCTCCACCTCAAAAGACACTCTAGGCAAAGATAGGATAAATAATCTGTAACATCGATTGAGGGCTCTCAATATTTTACGCAAATATCTCACATGCGGCTGTATTAGATAGGCGACCGTTAGTGTTACCCTTCTGCTCTAGATGACGAACTGAGGTTCCAACAGGACATGTGAACAGACATGATGGATCCTGAGCTCCAAGCGAGGCCTGTCATTCAGCACCATTTCAGAAATCTCGATTCTCAACACAAAGCAGACATAACAAAACCATGGTGGGCACATTTGGATTAGTAAGTCAGAGTTAATCATAGCATTAGTGTCAGTGATAGAATGTGGCTTCCGGGGGCACCTGGGGGGCTCAGGCAGTTAAATGTCAGCCCTTTGGCTCAGGTCATGATCTCAGGGTCCTGGGATCCAGTCCATCATCACCACCACCATCATCATCATCATCATCATCATCATCATCATCATCATAAGGCTTCCGGCTCAGCGGGGAGTCTGCTTGTCCCTCTGCCTGTCCCCTGCATCATGCTCTCTCTCCTTCACTCTCTTTCTCTCAAATAAGTAAATAAAATCCTTAAGAAAAAAATTAAAGAAAGAATGTAGCTTCCTTCAGAGATTCTGAGAGGAAGGGTTATAGAATTTTCTGGAACAGGGCACCTGGGTGGCTGAATGGGTTAAAGCCTCTGCTTTCAGCTCAGGTCATGATCTCAGCGTCCTGAGATCAAGGCCCGTATCGGGCTCTCTGCTTGGCAGGGAGCCTGTTTCCTCTGCTCTCTCTGCCTGCCTCTCTGCCTACTTGTGATCTCTCTCTCTGTCAAATAAATAAATAAAATCTTTTTTTAAAATTAAAAAAAAAGAATTTTCTGGAACAGAGTCACATGGTGGTTTACCCACCAGTGAGAAATTTAATGGAGAGAGTTTAAGGAGGGGGACAGTCAGCTCCTTTCACACTTTTGAGCAGCACTATCCAACAGAGAGATAATACAAGCTACACACGTAATTTAAAGACTTCTTATAGGGCGCCTGGGTGGCTCAGTTGATTGAGCGACTGCCTTCGGCTCAGGTCATGATCCCGGAGACCCGGGATCGAGTCCTACATCGGGCTCCCTGCTCAGCGGGAAGCCTGCTTCTCCCTCTCTCAGTCCCCCTGCTTGTGTTCCCTCCCTGGCTGTGTTTCGCTCTGTCAAATAAATAAAATCTTAAAAAAAAAAAAACTTCTTATAGCCACACGATAAGAGTTTTGAGAAAGGATGAAGTTCAAGAGTATATTTTATTTAACCCCAAATATGCAAAACCCAGGTGTGTTTTATACATGTAAAGCATCTCCTTAATAGCTTTTCTGTTGATTACGTGTTTAAATGAGTATATTTTGGATATTTGGGGTTAAATAAAATATACTCTTGAACTTCATCCTTTCTCAAAACTCTTATCATGTGACTACAAGAAGGTCTATATATGTTGGCACATCTCATCTCAGACTAAACCCATTTCAAGTGCTCAACAGCACATGTGGCTAGTGGCGACCATATTGGACATACAGGCTTAGGGGACTTGTGCTGCCTTCTGGCACTGACTGCTCTATTAACAGCGCCCGCTACTCTGTCTCCCTCTTTCTGGTTCACCGCCCACAGCCCGGCTTTGCCAATGTCCCCAGGTCATCAAGCCGTCTCTGTTAATAAGGGCTTCGCTCCATATTCATCTCATAGTGACAGCTAACATTTGCTGAATATGCATTACCTGCTAGGAATGCTTCTAAGTGCTTTCGCTTCATATATAAAGTCATAAAATCCTCACAGCAGCCCCACAAGCGGATCTTTGTACCATCTCCCCACTTTCCATTGAGGAAACGAAAGTTAGTGAACTCCCAAAAACCACACAACTGTTCACTAAGTGGAGGAGCCATGATCCCAGCCCCGCAGGCTTAACGGCCTCCTGCCCAGCCCAGCCCAGCACAAGTTCATCCGATCAGAGGCAACTTGGTCTCAGCTCCCTCTCCCGGACCCTCCAGACCTGGGAGGAATTGGGGTTCAACTGCTTTGCCCTTTCTGTGAGAGCAGCCCATAGCGACTAGGACTACGTAGCACGCATCTAGGGTTTGTGTTTACCGACATACACGCGTGCTCACACACACACGCACACACACACACAAATGAGATCAAACACAAACTACAGAGAGTGTTCATTAAAAACCATAAGATTATAGAGCCAGAAGGATTCTTGAAGACCATCTTCTCAACAAAGAGCAGATCGGCACGTTAAAGAGGCTTGCTCAAAGTGACCCCGCCGAACTAGAGCCCACATAACCTGACTCCAAGTACCTTAGTATCTACTCAATAGCTCTTACCCTAGTGTTTCCTACTTGTCATGCAGGAGACCCAACAGTGTGACAGGTCTGTTCTCTCGTGAATACACACTTCATCAAATGGTTCCCTTCTCTGCCATAGACCACGTTTTCTCATGTCCAAATCTGCAAAAAGCATTTATCATTTTTAGAAATAAAAGATCAAAGAGCTAAGAGTTACAGTGGATTCCTCTTGCCTTACCTTGTTCACGCCTTTGGGTAAGCATTTACGTTGTTTTCTAAATGCTTCCCCGCGGCCAACAACAGATTAAGTTCTTTAAAGATCACAAACACTTATTAGAATTCCTACATACTGCCGAATTCTTGAGAATAAATATATATTAGCAAAATTGAAATTGTACAATGATGGGTGTGAAGAGATTGGATTTGGCCCTTTCGTTTTAAAGATTTATTTTTTTTAATGATGTTAAAATGCGCTGCTCGGAAGGCATTGTTACCAGCGTGACCTTTAGGATTACTGCAGGCCATCATTTCAGCCAAAGGGACAGCAGTAACATCTCACAAAGATTCTTTCTTTCAGCAACAAACTAGCCACTGCTCATTCCTCAAGTCTTTCTATTTCAAAGTGGAGAGCTCCACCATAGTTTAAATGTCGACATGTTTCCCACTTAAGCCCAAAACATACTTGATTTTGTATTTTAAAAAAATGATTTTTTTGCCTGCCTACATAATTTATTCTAAATCATTAAAAAATCAAAATAGTTTACATTAAATAAATCCTCAAGTATGAAAGAGGATGGTTTCACTCATTATTGGATAAAGAGTGAAAAGTCTACAAAGCTAGTCCCAGTGTAGAACAGTGTAGTGACAGCTTAATTCTCAGGGGCTGCTACTTAACAGAACTTTAAAAAGAAAAATGACATATTCTTGAATTATTTATAAAATCATGCAAAAAAAACCACTTCAGGGACCACGGGAAATTAATTTTGTTCTTGCTTTAACATTTTCAGAGCCTACTCAATGAACAAACTGCTAAGTACAAAAACACATGAATTAACATTTAGGTGGTTGAGCAAGACTCCTGGTTTTTGTTTATTGCTCTTTGATTTTTTTTTTTTTGAGTGGCTCATTGTAAAAGCCTTTGGGCACACCTTCCGAATACATGAATAATGTCGATAATAACGAATAGAGGCTGCTATGGAAAATCGTCTGTTTTCAGAACCACAGGTTAGTTCCTGGAAGTCAGCGGGAAAGCATGGAAGGTGAAGAATTCATCACCTTGTGAAAAGCTTCACTAATCACTTTTGGGAAATCAGGTGAGAAAGGAACTCCTGTATCAGGATAACAAGAGGAAAATAAGTGTTGACTCTGAATTCAACAAATCAGTCCAGTTCGTTTGGGTGGTTAGACAGAAGGCACGGACACCACTTTTTAAATGAGCCCCCAAATCCCATTTCTCATTGTTGCCAACTGACACAGTCATTGTAATTCACCTACCTTGAAAATGTCTGTGCAGTCCTGGCATTCTGTAGCCAAGTAAGTTCCACAAAATAAACTCATCGCAGGGGCAGGAAAAGCAGCTCTTTTGCAAATACCTTGTGATCGGGCTCTAGGTCACGACCTGGGTCTTGAGAAACTTGAGTTAGTCGATGTTAGTTTTTCTTAGCTCTTTGTTTACCCTGGACTTAGACATTTTGTATTATTAAAAACCTGTGGCTTTTAAGGACATTCTATTTATCTTTCCAGGCTTTTTTTGATGGAAATGCCTGGATTTTCTTGGAAACAGGGATTTTATTGTGGATTCCTGGTGCCCCTTGGAGAGGCTTATTTTTCTGGACAATAGTTTTCCTTAGTGTCACTGCTCTTTTCACCTCCCAATGGTCACGAGCTCCCAAGGTCGAGAAAAGTGCATCCTTTTGTTCTAATGAATCCGAAATTCCATTTTTAAAAAGTCCTGAGAAAGGAGCACTTGGTTAGCAACTTAAGGCATATTTCCACCACATAAAGCATCCAAAGGGGTTAGAGACTTCAAGAGATGTGGAGGAAAAGAAAATCCAGCTCCATTCAAGTCAAAGAATTTGGCAGCAGGGTCCGTACTTTGATTATTGCCCGCCTTCACTAGAAGAACAGGACCCAGCAAACTTTGCATAAAGAAGTAAATTACCATTGCCTCCAACAGTACATTAAATTTTCATGGTGTGAAAAGTTCTGTTGCTTCAGACTGCATCTCACCCTCATTAGAGCAGAAACACAACATTTTGTGCACTCCGTGCTGGATGGGTGTGTGCTATTTTCATCGATAACGTCATCTTTCAGGGGAAAGTGAATAAGCAAGTTTAAGTTCGAAGCCACACCATTAGTCACGTGAGGCTATTTTATATTTACAGTTTAATTAACGAAGACTAACAAGGACTCAGAAGCTACACATAACTAGTTGCTTCTCTATTGCAGGGCGAGGATACAAAGTGTTCCCATCATTGCAGAAAGTTCTGTTGGATACTTCTTTGACATGAATCTTAACACCTGGCTGCAGAAAATGCTGATTATTGTTGCAGTTTGCCACACACAGAAGCCCAGCTCTCTGGAAGATGAATGACATCTCTGCTCCCCAGGCACAGTGTGGAGAAATTCACTGAGGCTGGTAATTTGGTGCAATTATTAAGAATTCTGAGAATTTCCCCCAAGAGTTGATTGTTACTCTAAACTGTAATTAAAAACAAACAAACAAGTAAAGCCCCCTCAGCTCTGATGAAGCAAAGAACATGGCTTCCTCTGTTTCTTTTCCCAGCCAGAACACTGTAGAAATTGTGTCTAAGCACATAAACATTAAATGCACATAAAATTATCACTGAAGATAGGCAAGAGAAGATATATGTTTATAGCATGTTATAAAGTGATTGCTATTCAAAAGATCTGTGTGATACTTTGGGTTGTTTTTTTTTTAAATCACTAATTTGGTCTTTTATTTTTTTAAAAGATTTTATTAATGTATTTGACAGAGAGAGAGATCACAAGTAGGCAGAGGCAGGCAGAGAGAGAGGAGGAAGCAGGCTCCCTGCTGAGCAGAGAGCCCGATGTGGGCCTCGATCCTAGGACCCTGAGATTATGACCTGAGCTAAAGGCAGAGGCTTAACCCACTGAGCCACCCAGGCGCCCTGGTTGTTTATTTTTAACAGCAAATCGGTCCTCTCAGTCGTTCAAAGTGTTGTGTCTCATAAGTAACTATGCTCATTAGCTCGGTTTTCTCTGCTTCCCAAGTTTGAGGTCCCTTGGATGCCCCACAGGTCCTTTATCTCTGACCTAACTGGCTTGCTCAGGACTCCTTGAATCTATATCCTGCTTTCTTCTTCGCCCGCCTTTGCTCACGCTCTTGGGGCCATCTGGAGCCTTATCTCCACCTCTGCCTTTTTGACAGGTACCCATTCTTCAAGGCCCTTTTGAAATGCCACCTCTTTCTGATCCCTCCAGCCAAAGTGCCCTCTTCTTCCTCTGCATGTTAATCGTGTTGTAACTTATCTTCACATCTCCCTTATCCGGCTGGAAGTTCGTTGGCGCAGAAGATCTTGCTCTTAGTCATCAATGGACCCCTCCCCATATTTGGCCCGGAGCTGAGGCGCTAGACGTGGGAAAGTCTAATGTCATCAGTTATTTCCACCTACAAGAGCGGACTGAAGAAAGAAATTGGGCAGCAGCAATATGAAATCTGGTTCAAGTCATATCTAGATTGTATTAACCCTTGACAAGATCACATTTTTCTTTTTTTTTTTTTTTAGGATTGTATTTATTTATTCCAGAGAGAGAGCATGAGAGTGGGGAGGGTTAGAGGGAAAAGCAGACTCCTCACTGAGCAGGAAGCCAGATGCAGGGCTCCATCCCTGGATTCCCAGATCATGACCTGACCTGAGCCGAAAGCAGATGCTTAACAGACTGAGCCACCCAGGCGCCCCAAGATCACATTTTTCATATACCAGATTGGCAAAGACCAAGAAGAGCTTGATAAAGCAAGCTTGGTATGGGGAAACAGAGATTTATATTTATTTCAGGTGGGGACCTAAATTGGTAAAATTTTTGAGGAAGACAATTGGAAATTTGGTAAAATGAAAAGATGGCACACACAATCTCACTTAGAGGAATTTACCCAACAGTCACACTCCCACCTAAATAGAAGAACGTTTCTGGTTTCTGAGGGAAGAGCACAACACGGTCAGGGAGGGCACCTCCCAAAGCATTAGATGTGAATCAAATGAAGTCTCCTGATCAAACCACCAGTCTGCAGGAAACACAAGGAAGAGAGAATGTGTTCAACAACACCACACAATGTGCAAAACCCAGAATGTGGGAAACTGTAGTACGAACAACCCAGTCTTGCCAACAAATAAATTGCTAGGAAGAAAAGGGAGGGGGTTTCTAAATTAAACTTAAGAGTGACTTAAGAGGCATGTCAATCAAATGCAATCTTGTGGACCTTATTTGAATTCTGATTTTTAACAAATTATCTGTAAACAAATTCCCATAGAGGAACTTGAACACCAATGGCATATTACTGATATCAAGAAAGTATTGTTGGGGCGCCTGAGCTCAGTAGGTTAAGTATCTGTCTTCCTCCAGGGTCATGATCCCAGGGTCCTAAAATCAAATCCTGCATCCAGCTCTCTGCTCAGCGGGGAGCCTGCTTCCTCCGCTCTCTCTGCCTGCCTCTCTGCCTACTTGTGATCCCTCTCTCTGTCAAATAAATAAATAAATAAAATCTTAAAAAAAAGAGGGGAGAGATAAATACACTTATTTGTACATATGCATGTATAGGTTCTTTCTTTTTTTTTAAGATTTTATTTATTTATTTGACAGAAACACAAAGAGGGAACACAAGAGAGAAATAGGTCATTTCTGAAAGTATTCTTAAGAAATAGGTAACATTGGTTGTCCCTGGAGAAGGAGATGGGTGTTACAGGAGAATGGGGTCAAGTGAGAGGTACTAGCTACTTTTCTAATTTAAAAAGTACTTTTTATTTTGTAACACTTTCCAGGATGGCCCAGACCAGCAGTTAAGAGCTAAACCTCTTGAGCTGACTCACCTCATTGACAAATCTGTGCTAACTGATGAAAGCATGGGGGTCAGAACACATTTTGAAATTATCTGCAAATTGGCAAACATCAATGTGGTTCTCTGTGTCAAAGGAAACACTCGCATTTCTCACTCCCAAATGGGTGGGAGTGGCAGAGATAATCCGAAACAGCAGATAATCCAAACCTCATAAATATTTTGTTTTGAAATGCACATATAATTTTTAGAAGCAGTCCATTTATGTTCCTAACTATGTTTTGCTGAGCATCATAGACAAATTAATGAGTTTGTCATCTCTGAGCACATCCCCCCTCCCAACAGAAGGTGGTAGGAGACATGGGCCACAAAGATGCTTTGTGATAAAGGAGATACTGATGATCTGTAACTATAGGTCAGAAGGTAGAGACTGTGGATTTTTATTTCACTTCCCGCCACCGAGTAGACACTCTGCCCTTGCCTTCATATGACCTCCCCTCCAAAATCTTTCGGAGAGTATTCCATCTCATTTCCTTCCAAACCAAAGTTTAAAATAACAATACTCATGTGTAAGAAGAGAAGAAATCATTAGCATCCTTTCTATTTAGAAAGTAAAAAGATTAGGGTATTTTTCAGTGAATATGTTCTACACGGACAGCTCCATTATTCCTGCCTAGTGAAAGGTGAGTGTCCTCTACACCCACTCCCCCAGGTAGACCGGAGAGCAAGCAGGGCAGCGGCCTTCAGTAGACAGTGGGGAAAGCCATTGATCACTGGGGAGGGGGCGTGGCTTCAAACAGTTTTGTTGTCTTTCCGGGTTTACAGGGGTGCTGGCTGGCTGGGGCTAGAGCTCATGGATAAAGCAAAAACTGGAAAAGGCGAACATGAAATCCAGGCTCCCGACCACCGCCTGCCTGACGCCGTGGCCAGGTGAGAGCAGGCTGTAGGAGCCAGAGAAAAGAGAGGGTGTCCCCCACACACACACCAGCCCTCCCCCCCCCCCCCCCGGATTTCTAGCTGGGCCGGGGTGGATGTGATGTCTTCAACAGAGATGGAGAACACAGCAGGGGCTGCGGATTTGGGGGCAAGTTAGGAAGAGTTAGTGAGTTCATTTTCCACAGGATAATTGGTGGGTCAGTAGGGTCCTGAAGGGTCACGTGGTGCCTGTGGGTCATAACCTCCTAGCCAGTGAAAGAAACAAGCCATCCTTTCTATCCCTCTGAAAATCTTAATTCCCACCATATGTTTTACTGCCCGTGGCACATTACAGATCATCGGTCTATTTTTTAAATGCCAGAAAACTGTATTTCAATTGTTCTTATTCTCAAACGTTTAACACTTACAGTAGCAATAGAAAAGTTTTCTCTCTCTTTTTTTTTTTAAGTGCAAGAAACATGGAAGTGTATTGCATTTACTGTAATAGCTACGTTCCCCTAGAGTGGCATATATATCCCTTCATTTTCACCCACTCGACAAAGCACTTCTTTAAAGAAACACCATTATCCAGTAAAACCTAATAAAATGCCCCACCTCAGTGACAGTTGAAGAATGCACGTTGAGACAGCATTATTCCCCTTCTCGTGTTGGCAAGGGTGTGGAGAAATCTCTAGTTCCTCTCCAAACAATTACAGTGGGAATGCCAATCCCGGCCACCTCTTTGGACCCAACAGCCATGCACTTAATCGCTCAGAGTTTTGTAACTTTTCCTTAGAAACACAGGCCCACAAGCAGGGCAAAGCTTACTTACGAATATTCATGGCAGGGGCGCCTGGGTGGTTCTGTCGGTAGGTTAAGGGTCTGCCTTCAGCTCCATGGATCAGGATCCCAGAGTCCTGGGATGCTTCTCCCTCTCCCTCTGCCTCCCTCTTCCTCTCCATCTGCCTGCCGCTCCCCCTGCTTGTGCGCTCTCTCTCTCTCTTTCAAATAAATAAATAAATCGTTTTTAAAAAATCATGGCAATAATGAAATAGCAAACAGCTAGAAAGAACTTAAATATCCATGGATGAGTGACTAGTCCAATAAATTAAGGTACACAAGGCAGTGGAATAACATGCAGCCCTTAGAAAGAATAAAGGAGGTCTATTTGTAGCGGACTCGAAGCTTCCCATGATCCCTAACAAACTGGCCACCTAACAAAACCAAAGCAAACAAAAAATTCTTTCTGTCTCTGCTTACATATTGTAGAACATTGTGGGATGAGTTGGCAAGAGACTATTAAGGATGGCAATGCCTAGGGACAAGATCAGGGTGGGGCACGACAGAGGGACAGAGGAAGACATTTCTTTTCACTTTTTACCTTACTCTGTTGTGTGACTTAAAAAACATACGACCTGAGACAATAGAAAAAGAGATGCAGAACATTTTCTCTGAAAAGCTTATTTTGTAATAATATTAATTTTGTAAGCTTTTAAAAACCTATGCCTTTTGGGACATCTGGCACGCTCAGTCGGTGGAGCCTGCGACTCTTGATCTCAGAGTTGTGAGTTCAGAGCTCCACGTTGGGGGTAGAGATTACTTAAAAGAATAAAATCTTTTTAAGAAATCAGATGTTGTAACTGCAAAGAAATCATGGCAATGCATCAAAATGCTTTGTTTTCCAAAGCCATGCATGGCCCTCTGTGGAGATTCTAATATTATCTCACCCTACCCTCTCTCCCTGAATTCCCTCCAGAATGTCCAATGTCCTTATTCTCCCTTTTTTAAATTTATTTTATTTTTGAGATATAATTGACATAACATTGTGTAAGTTGAAGATTTGATACATTTATATGTAATATATGTAAAGTTGATTTGATATATTTGTATATTGCAATATGATTACCTGTGTAGCGAGAGTGAACCCCTGCGTCACCTCACATAATTACCATTTCTTTTTGTGATGAGAACATTTAAGGTCTAGTCTCTTAGCAACTTTGAAGAATATAATACAAAAAAAAGAGAATATAATACAGTGTTGTTGACCGTAATCACTATGCTGTGCATTAGCTCTCCAGAAATTATTTTTGGTTGCAACTTTAAAAAAAAACACTTTTTTTTTTAAAGATTTTATTTATTTGACAGAGAGAAACACAGCCAGAGAGGGAACACAAGCAGGGGGAGTGAGAGAGGGAGAAGCAGGCCTCCCGCCGAGCAGGGAGCCTGATGTGGGACTCGATCCCCGGTCTCTGGGATCATGGCCTGAGCCGAAGGCAGTCGTTTAACCAACTGACCCACCCAGGCGCCCCCCCCAAAAAAAAACTTTTTAAAAGATTTTATTTATTTATTTGACAGAGAGAAAGATCACAGGTAAGTAGGCAGAGAGGCAGGCAGAGAGAGAGCAGAGGAAACAGGCTCCCTGCTGAGCAGAGAGCCAAGTAGGCCTTGATCCCAGGACCCTGAGATCATGACCTGAGCCGAGGCAGAGGCTTTAACCCACCGAGCCACCCAGGCAGCCCCCAAAAAACTTTTTAATCAGCTTTATTGAGGTACAATTGACACAAAATAAACTTTATATATTAAAGATATGTCATTCGATGATTATTGCCATATGTCTATACCCAGGAAGTCATCACCACAATCAAGACAGTGAACATATCCATCACCCCCAAAAGTTTCCTGGTGTCTCTTTATAGTTCCTCCTTCCCCCATCCCCAAAACTTCTGACCTGCTTTATGTCACTATAGATGAATTTGCATTCTAGAATTTTTATACAAATGGAATCATCGCACATATAGTTATTTTGTCTACTTTTTTCATTCAGAAAAGTTATTTTGAGTTTCTTCCATGTTGTTGTATGTAACAAAAGTTTATTCCTTTCTTTTTTTTAAAGATTTTCTTTATTTATTTGACAGAGAGAGAGGGAACACAAGCTGGGGGAGTGGGAGAGGGAGAAGCAGGCTCCCCGCTCAAGAAGGAGCCTGATACGGGGCTTGATCCCAAGATTCTGGGATCATGACCTGAGCGGAAGGCAGACGCTTAATGGCTGAGCCACTCAGGCACCCAAAGTTCATTCCTTTCTATTGCTGAATATTATTACTTTGTATGAATATACCAGAATTTGTTTATCTTTGAATCTGTGATTGGACATTTGAGTTCTTTTCAGTTTTTGTTTGCATGTTTGTTTGTTTTTTAAAAATTGTATTTATTTATTTGACAGAGAGAAATCACAAGTAGGCTGAGAGGCAGGCAGAGAGACAGGAGGAAGCAGGCTCCCTGCTGAGCTGAAAGCCCGATGTGGGCCTCGATCCCAGGACCCTGATATCATGACCTGAGCTGAAGGCAGAGGCTTTAACCCACTGAGCCACCCAGGCGCCCAAAAGCTAGCTTGTTTTTTTAAAGATTTTATTTATTTGACAGAGAGAAACACAGCCAGAGAGGGAACACAAGCAGGGGGACTGAGAGAGGGAGAAGCAGGCTTCAAGCCTGATGTGGGGCTCGATCCCGGGTCTCCGGGATCATGACCTGAGCTGAAGGCAGTCGCTTAACCAACTGAGCCACCCAGGCGCCCCGCTAGTTTTTTTTTTTAAGGTTTTATTTATTTATTTGACAGAGAGAGAGAGATCACAAGTAGGCAGAGAGAGAGAAGGAAGCAGGCTCCCTGCTGAGCAGAGAGCCTGATACAGGCCTAGATCCCAAGACCCTGAGACCATGACATGAGCCTAAGGCAGAGGCTTAAACCCACTGAGCCATCCAGGTGCCCTTCTTTTCAGTTTTCAATTATTATAAATAAAGTTACCATAAATATCCATGTACAAGTCTGTGGACATATGCTTTCTTTTTTTTTTTTTATATGGACACTAGAATTCTTCTAATATTTCACCATTAGGATAACGTTGTTGGTTTTGGGTAACTACCCTTTATCAGATTCATGATATTCTCTTCCATTCCATGTGTGCTAAAAGTCTTGTATATATGATATTTAATCATGAATGGGTATTGAACTTAATCAACTACTTTCTCTGTATCTGCTGAGGTAATAATATAATTGTTTTCCTTTAATCTTATAATGTGGTGAATTACCTAAATATATTTTCTAATGCTAAAATGAGGTTGAGTTTATTTCAGTAAGTTTTTGTGCTATGTTTGCTCACTTTTTTAATTTAAATTCAATTAATTAACATATAATGTATTATTGGTTTCAGGGGTACAGGTTTGTGATTCATTAGTCTTATATAATACCCAGTACTCATTACAACACATGCCCTCCCCAGTGTTCTTCACCTGGTTACCCCATCCCTCTATTCCCCCACTCCAGCAACCCTCAGTTTGTTTCCTAAGATTAAGAGTTTCTTATGGTTTGTCTCCCTCTCTGGTTTCATTTGTTTCATTTTTTCCTCTCTTCCCTTATGATCCTTTGCCTTGTTTTTTAAATTCCACATATCAGTGAGATCATATGTTAATTGTCTTTCTCTGACTGATTTATTTCGCTCAGCATAACATCCCCTAGTTCCATCTGTGTTGTTGCAAATGGCAGGATTTCATTCTTTTTGATGACCACATAATAGTCCATATATGCTTTATCTCTTGGAGCTATCTCTTGGATAAATACCTAGGAGTAGAATGGTTGGATCCCACAATGGTTATATATTAAGCTTTTTTAAATAAAGATTTCATTTATTTATTTGACAGAGAGAAACACAGCAAGAAAGGGAACACAAGCAAGGGAAGTGAGAGAGGGAGAAGCAGGCTTCCCGCCGAGCAGGCAGCCCGATGTGGGGCTCGATCCCGGGTCTCCGGGATCATGACTTGAGCCGAAGGCAGTCGCTTAACCAACTGAGCCACCCAGGCGCCCCTATATATTAAGCTTTTATGAAATTGCCAAAATTTCTCATCACAAAAAAAAAAGTCCGTAACTATGTATGGTTATATGTGTTAACTAGACTTAACAATGGTGGTCGCTTCATAATATATACAAATATCAAATCATTATGTTATACACCTGAAACTAATATAATAAGGTATGTAAATCATACTTCAATAAAAAATGAAATAAATTTTAAAAATAAAATTAAAAAAAAAAGAATTTTCTGCAATACTCAGACCATTTGGACATTCCCACCAGAAGTGTACAGGAGTTCTAGTTCTTCCACATCCTAGCCAATATTTTATATATCTAGCCTGTTTAATTATATTTAAAGATTTTGTTTGAGGGGCGCCTGGGTGGCTCAGTTGGGTAAGCGACTGCCTTTGGCTCAGGTCATGATCCCGGAGACCCGGGATCGAGTTCCCACATCAGGCTCCCTGCTCGGCGGGAAGCCTGCTTCTCCCTCTCTCACTCCCCCTGCTTCTGTTCCCTCTCTGGCTGTGATTCTCTCTGTCAAATAAATAAAATCTTTAAAAAAAAAAAAGATTTTGTTTGGGACACCTGTGTTCCTCAGTCACTGTCTGGCTTCAGCCCGGGTCATGCTCCCAGGGTCCTGGGATCGAGCCCCACATCGGGCTCCCTGCTCAGCAGGAAGCCAGCTTCTCCCTCTCGCACTCCCCTTACTTATGTTCCCTCTCTCGCTGTGTCTCTCCCTGTCAAAAGAAAATCTTTAAAATATATAAAAATAATAAAAAAATAAATTTTCTTTATTTATTTGAGAGAGAGCGAGAATGCATGAGTGAGGGGTTGGGAGGGGCAGAGGGAAAGGGACAAGCAGACTCCCTGCTAAGCAGAGAGCCCAGCGTGGGGCTCCATCCCAGTATCCTGGGATCATGACCTGAGCTGAAGGCAGACACTTAACCGACTGAGCCACCCAGGCGCCCCCAGCCTTTTTAATCTTAGTAATTCTAATAAGTGTGCAGTGGTATCTTATTGTGGATTTCATTTGCATTTCATTAATGACTAATCAATTGAGCATCTTTTCCATGTGCTCATTTGCCATCTGTGTATCTTCTTTGGTGAAGTTTCTGTTCAGATCTTTTGCCTTTTTTCTTAATTGGGTTACTAGTCTTTTTTTAAAAAATACTTTATTTTTTTATTTGCCAGAGAGTGAGTGAGAGAGCATGAGCAGGGGAAACAGGAGGCAGAGGGAGAAGCAGACTCCCCGCTGAGCAGGGAGCCCGATATGGGACTCAATCCCAGGACCCTTGAGCCATAGACAGACATTTAACCAACTGAGCCACCCAGGTGCCCCAGGTTACTAGTCTTATGTTATCGAGCTGTGAGAGTTCCATATATTCTATATATGAGTTGTTGTGACTGAGCTACACTGATTGATTTCCAAGGGTTCCCAAACTTGCATTCCCAGGGAAAACCTCCCTTGGTGCGTTATCTTTTTTATAGTTTGCTTAGTTTGGTTTACTAATATCTTATTAAGATTTTTCTTACCTATGTTCATGAAACATTGTGGTCTGTAGTTTTCATTTCTTGTGATTCCTTAGTATATATAGTTTTGGTATCAGATTAATATTGGCTTCATAGAATGGATTGGTAGATATTCCAACTTCTTCATTTTCTAAAGGAGCTCATGTAAAATTAATATGTCTTTTTTGTTTTATTTTATTTTATTTTTTAAAAGATTTTATTTATTTATTTGACAGAGAGAAACACAGCTAGAGAGGGAACACAAGCAGAGGGAGTGAGAGAGGGAGAAGCAGGCTTCCGGCCGAGCAGGGAGCCTGATGTGGGGCTCAATCCTGGGTCTCCGGGATCATGACCTGAGCTGAAGGCAGTCGCTCAACCAACTGAGCCACCCAGGCGCCCCTATTTTATTTTATTTTTTAAAAAGTTTCTATTTATTTATTTGATAATGAGTGCACAAGCGGGAGGATGGCAGAGAGAGAGGGAGAAGCAGATTCCCCATTGAGCAGAGATCCCTATTCGGGGTTCTGTCTTAGGACCTGGGGATCATGACCTGAACTGAAGGCAGATGCTTAACCGACTGAGCCACCCAGGTGCCCCAATATTTCTTTTTTAGATGGCAGGTAGTCATGTCATCTGAACTTGGAATTTTCTTGGTGGGAAGTTTGTTTTTTTTAAGTTTCATTTCTTTGATAGAGAGCTGTTCAAGTTATATATTTCTTTTCTTTCTTTTTTTAAAAAGATTTTATTTACTTTTTTGACAGAGAGAAATATAGCCAGAGAGGGAACACAAGCAGGGAGAGTGAGAGAGGGAGAAGCAGGCCCTCTGCAGAGCAGGGAGCCTGATGTGGGGCCCGATCCCGGGTCTCCGGGATCATGACCTGAGCTGAAGGCAGTCGCTTAACCAACTGAGCCACCCAGGCACCCCTCAAGTTATATATTTCTTCTTGAGTGAGCTTTAGTAGGTGATTTCTTTTAGAGAATGTTTCCATTTTATCTAAGTCATTGAATTTTTTTAAAGATTTTATTTATTTGTTTTAGAGAGAGATAGCAAGTGGAGGGAGTGGAAGAGGGAGAGAGAGAATCTCAAGCAGACTTTGCGCTGAGCACGGAGCCCGCCGACACAGAGCTCAATTCCGTGACCCTGAGATCATGACCTGAGCCAAAATCAAGAGTCAGATGCTTAACTGACTAAAAATTCCTTTTGCCTGCATGGGAGACCCGAGTGGCTCAGTAAGTTAAGCATCTGCCTTCGGCTCAGGCGCCCCATGATTTCTTTTAATCTAAGTCATCTCCATGCCCAACATGGGGCCAAACTCACAACCCTGAGATCAAGAATGGCCAGCTCCACCAACTGAGCCAGCCAGGTGCCCCCTAAGTCATCGAATTTGTAAAGTTGTTCATAACATTCTGCCTTTTTAATATCTGTAGACCTTATAGTGATAGCATCTCTCTTGTTTCATATTGGTAATTTGTGTCTTCTCTTTTTTCCCCTCTTTTTTGTGATCAGTCTGGCTAGAGGTTTATCAATATTATTTTTCTTTTCAAAGAGCTAACTTTTGATTTCACTGATTTTCTCTATTTTTATTTGTTTACTTTTTTGTTTATTTATTTAAGTGATCTCTATACCCGAGATAGGGCTTGAACTTGTGACCCCAAGATCGCGAGTCACATGCTCTATCAATTGAGTCAGTCAGGTGCTCCTGATTTTCTTTCTTTTTTTAAAAAAGATTTTATTTACTTATTTGACAGAGAGAAACACAGCCAGAGTGGGAACACAAGCAGGGGGAGTGAGAGAGGGAGAAGCAGGCTTCCTGCCGAGCAGGGAGCCCGACGTGGGACTCGATCCCGGGTCTCCGGGATCATGACCTGAGCCGAAGGCAGTCGCTTAACCAACTGAGCCACCCAGGCACCCCGGTGCTCCTGATTTTCTTTCACATTTTTATATTTTACCAATTCCTACTTTGATCTTTATTATTCTTTTGTTTTGGTTTGGTTTTTTAATATTTTATTTGTTTATTTGAGAGAGAGAGAGTGAGTGAGTGAGAGAAAGCATGAGAGAGGAGAAGGTCAGAGGGAGAAGAAGACTCCCCATGGAGCTGGGAGCCCGATGTCAGACTCGATCCTGGGACTCCAGGATCATGACCTGAGCTGAAGGCAGTGGCTTAACCAACTGAGCCACCCAGGCGCCCCCTTTATTATTCTTTTTGGAGGGTGATTTTCTTTGATCTTCTTTTTTTAGATTTTTAAGTTGGAAGTTGAAGTAATTGATTCAAGTATTTAGAAATTGCTTCGTTTCTAACACAGACTTTTAGTGCTCTAAATTTTCCTCTAAGCACTGCTTTAGCTGCCTATAATAAATTTTGATATGTTATGTTTTCATTTTCAGTTCAAAGTACTTTTTTAAGTTCATTTTTTTAGTAATCTCTACATCCAATGTGGGGCTCAAAACTACTACTCCAAGATAAGGAGTTGGATGCTCTATGCACAGTGCCAGTCAGATGCCCCCAGTTCAAAGTACTTTTAAAAATCCTTTTGAATCTGTTTTGGCCCGTGTTTCATTTAAGAGTATATTATTTCATTTCTAAATATTTGAGAATTTCCCAGATGTCTTTCTGCTATTGATTTATAATTTAGTTCCATTGCGATCAGAGAACATACTTTGAATTCTCTTAACTGCATTAAGACTTATTTTACGTCTCAGAGTATGTTCTATTTTGGTCAATGTGCGTATTTACAAAGAATATCCATTCTGCTGCTGCTGGTGGAGTGTTCCATAACCGCCGATTAGGTCAAATTGCTGATAGTGTTGTTCAGGTCTTCTTCTGTATCCTTAATGATTTTCCGTCCACTTGTCTTATTTATTGAGAGGTGGCTGTTGAAGTCTCCAGCTATAATTGTGGGTTTATCTATTTCTCTCTGCAATACGATTAGTTTTTGCTTCATGTAATTTGAAGTTCTGTTATGAAGCATATACATATTTAGGCTTTATTTCATTATGAAGTGCTACTCTTTATCCCTGGTAACAGTTTTTATTCTGGGATCTACTTTGCCTGATAGTAATAGAGCTACTACATCTTTCTTTTGATTAGTGTTAGCACTGTGCATCTATTCATTTAGTTTTGTCCTATTCATCTTTATATTTAAAGTTTCTTTTTTTTAAAATTGTATTTATTTATTTAACAAAGAGAAGCATAGCTAGAGAGGGAACACAAACAGGGGAGTGGAAGAAGGAGAAGCAGGCTTCCTGCCAAGCAGGGAGCCCAATGCTGGGCTTGATCCCAGGACACCGGGATCACGCCTGAGACGAAGGCAGACGCTTAACTACTGAGCCACCCAGGCGCCCTTATATTTAAAGTTCCTAACATAATACAATAAAAAATAATAAAATAAAATATTATGTTGGGGCACCTGGGTGGCTCAGTTGGTTAAGCGACTGCCTTCGGCTCAGGTCATGATCCTGGAGACCCGGGATCGAGCCCCACATCGGGCTCCCTGCTCGGCGGGAAGCCTGCTTCTCCCTCTCTCACTCCCCCTGCTTGTGTTCCCTCTCTGGCTGTGTTTCTCGCTGTCAAATAAATAAAATCTTTAAAAAAAAATATTATGTTAATATTAAAAAAGAAAAGGTTTCTTAAAAGTGGCATTAACTAATCCTGTCTCATTATCCATGTTGCCTTTCTTTTTAAAAGATTTTATTCCCAAGCAATCTCTACCCCCAACGTGGGGCTCGAACTCATAACTCCGAGATCAGTAATCACATGCTCCACGGACTGAACAAGCCAAGTACCCCTGAGAATTGCTGCATTTTAATCAGGGGGATACTAACCATCTCTATTTAATGTAGTTATTGATCTGTTTAAGTCTACTATTTTACTATTTATTATCAACTTGTCCCATCTCCTTTGTTCTTTTTCTCCCTTCCATTGGATTAACCAAGTATTTTTAATTATTACTTCTCATCTCCTTTGGTGACTCAGTAATTATAACTCTTTGTAGTGTTATTTTACTGCTTGTTTTTTAGGGTTTATAGTATAGCACGTTCTCTGTGTAGTAATGCTACACTGTACAAATGACTGTGCAGGATGACTGTACAAAGAGATCTTAATAATTAATGAGAAAGTAACAATTGTTCTGTGCTCTTAAATTTTCTTATCAAAATATTCAAACTTTTTAAAAAAGATTTATTTATTTATTTGGCAGAAAGAGAGAGAGCTCACAAGTAGGCAGAGAGGCAGGCAGAGAGAGAGGAGGAAGCATGCTCCCTGCTGAGCAGAGAGCCCGATGTGGGCCTCGATCCCAGGACCGTGAGAGCATGACCTGAGCCGAAGGCAGAGGCTTTAACCCACTGAGCCACCCAGACCCCCAAACTCTTTTAACTATTATTTATAAACGTATAGAGAAATAAAAATATATAGTAAGGTGAATATTTAGCACACTATAAATTAAAATATAAGCAACTTTGAAAACTAAAATGTTTTGTTTCTTTGTTAAAAAGAAAACTTTGGGCGCCTGGGTGGCTCAGAGGGTTACGCCTCTGCCTTCGGCTCAGGTCATGATCCCAGCGTCCTGGGATTGAGTCCCACATCGGGCTCTCTGCTCAGCAGGGAGCCTGCTTCCCCCACCCCCCAGCCTTCCCCTCTGCCTACTTGTGACCTCTCTCTCCCTCTGTGTTGAATAAATAAATAAAATCTTAAAAAAAAAAAAAACTTAACAGGGCACCTGGGTGTCTCAGTTAGTTGGGCATCTGACTCCTGATCTCAGCTCAGGTCGTGATCTCAGGGGCGTGAGATCCTCAGTACTCAGAAGAGTGCTTGAGATTCTCCCTTTCCCTCCCACTCTGCCCTTCACCCCCCCTAAAATAAATAAATAAATCTTTAAAAAAATATATCAGGGGCGCCTAGGTGGCTCAGTCGTTAGGCATCTGCCTTCGGCTCGTTCGGGTCATGTTCCCGGGGTCCTGGGATCGAGTCCCGCATTGGGCTCCTTCCTCAATAGGGACCCTGCTTCTCACTCTCCCTTTGCCACTCCCCCTGCTCTTGTTCTCTAACAAATAAATAAAAAATCTTAAAAATATTATTGAGAAGACTTCCTCCTCCAGGAATATGGTATAGACATGTTTTCCCCGATTTCTCCCTCTAGGTACTACTGAAAATCCTGTACATTAAATACAAAGCAAACATGAGAAGACTCTGAAAGTTGAGTAAAAGCAGACACACCATCCTGGCGAGGGATCTTGGGACCCAAGGAACTACATGGCGTAGAGTTCTCAGAGAAATGTTAGCCTAGAAATGTTAGCAGGAACAGACACACAAAAAAAAACTTCAGGAAAAACCTGCAGTCTTTAGCCAAAAGACCAGGAAAGGGGCAGGCTGGACAGAAAGAAAAAATGTATTAACCGCCAAACATCATAGAAAAAACTGCGGCCCCGCCCCCAGCCATGGCAACAAATGCTGAGCGAAGAGCTAAGAATTGCACAAGGTAGGGCAAGAGCCCCATCAGCCTGGTGCCAGAAAAGGCCAAATGAGGAGCCAGGACTCTCATCGGCAGACCCGTAATAAGCTTTCCCTCTCTGTCCCTCTCCCAGAGAGGTATCTGTGGAGACCGCATGGAGAACTTGGACTTATCCCAAGTGGCAGAAATGCTATGCTCCTTTCCCTCTTTGCTGGAGTAGTGCAGAGGTAATACTAACTGCAGAAAATGGATTGGGAAATTTTCCCTCCCCTTCTATTTTCTGGTTTTGATTCAGCAAAACTGGAGTTAAATCTTTCAACATTTGGTGGAATTCTGCAATGAAACCATCCGGGACTAGAGATTTCTTTTGGGGACTTTTTACATTATGAATTTATTTTGCAAATCCCTTAAAAAAATCACACACACAAAAAACCCTCTCAGAGCTTAAACCAGTATAGCAAGGTAGCAGGATACAAGATCGATATACAGAAATTACTTGTATTTCTATACACTAGCAATGAATACTCCAAAAATGAAATTAAGAAAATCTTATTTATAATAGCATCAAAAAGAATAAAACACTTAGGAATAAATTTAACACAAAAGAAGCTCAAGACTGAAAACTACAAAATATTTGGATTTCTTTTTTTGGTAAAGCAAGCTCTACTTTTTAAAAAAATTATTTATTTGTTTGTTTATAAGTAATGTCTGCACCCAGTGTGGGGCTCAGAATCATGACCCCCGAGATCAAGAGTTTCATGCTCTTCTGTTTTTTTTTTTAAGATTTTATTTATTTATTTGACAGAGAGAGACACAGCAAAAGAGGGAACAGAAGCAGGGGGAGTGGAAGAGGGAGAAGCAGGCTTCCCACCAAGCAGGGAGCCTGATGCAGGACTCAATCTCAGGACCCCAGGATCCTGACCTGAGCTGAAGGCAGACGCTTAACCACCCCAGGATCCTGACCTGAGCTGAAGGCAGATGCTTAACAACTGAGCTACCCAAGCTCCCCAAGAGTTTAATGCTCTTCTGACTGAGCCAGCCAGGTGCCCCTACAAGATATTTTTGAAAGAAATTCAAGACCCAAACAAATGGAAAGACCTCCCATGTTTATGAATAGGAAGACTTAACATTGTTAAGATGACATTTTCCCAACTTGAGGCTGCATTCTATGAAATTTGGAATGTAAATATATTATGTTAAATTTGACAAATTCCCTCAAATATCCTCTCTGATAGTCATAGCCTGAGCCTGAGAAATAATTTGAAGGGACAATGAATACATCAATTATGAAAAAAAAATTAGTATTTGTTGACTAAAACCCTTGCTTTTTTTAGGTGATGTTTTATAAACTCTTCAAAATAAGGAGGCACTTTCTCATAAGAAGGAATGAAAACTTCTCATACATATCTATCTATCTATCTATATCTATCTATCTATGTATATATGTGTTGCTCCACACCCAACATTGGGCTTGAACTCATGACCCTGAGATTAGCAGTTGCATGTTTTACCCACTGAGCCAACCAGGCACTGCCATATGCTTACCCAGTACTCTGGTTATAACCATCTCAGTTACTTGAACCAGTGGCTTTAGAGAGGAGGTATTTTTGTGGTTCCCTCCCATCCTGCTCATCTTAAATCTGTGGTATATATTCCATGTTAAGGACTGATTATCCATCCTGGTCGAATCATTATTATGGCATTAGGGATACTGTTTTTAACCTTGTACCAAGTTTTTTTTTAAAGATTTTATTTATTTATTTGACAGAGAGAGAGATCACAAATAGGCAGAGAGGCAAGCAGAGAAAGAGGGGGAAACAGGCTCCCCACGGAGCAGAGAGCCCAAGGTGGGACTCGATCTCAGGACCCTGAGATCATGACCTGAGCCGAAGGCAGAGGCTCAACCCTCTGAGCCACCCAGGCACCCCTAACCTTGTACCAAGTCTTTATCTTTTTTTTTTTCATGCAAGATTCTGCCTTTATCCCAGTTATTAAAGTAGAATGTGAGGGAGCCAGAGTAGTGTACTGACTCTCTGAATTCTTTTAATATAAATTTTAATGGTAGAGACAGGGCCATAAAGACATCTTTTTCTGCCATTTCTTTATGTTACTGAAAATTCAGTTTATCAGAAAAGGTCCCCAAACTGAGTACTTGTCTGGGGGGAGGGATAGAATAACAAGGGGAAAGTTATACAACTATAGCATGCCAAATAAGAAACAGATCATGGGTCAGAGACAGTCACAATTGTAGAAAGAAATGACAGCCAAGGAGCAATTGAACAGTGGGGACTGCTTGTCCACGGCAGTTCAAATCATCAGCAAGAAGTGTGTTTTCCTTCTTGGCGCCTCATTTCATTCTTCCTGGAATTTCCATCACTGCTTTTGGCCTCTTACCCTTTCTAGCCACAGCCTTTTTGGAGATCCTGTCCCAGGCTGTGAGAGCTTGTCAGTGACTTAAAGCCTGAGGAGTTCTCTGCTTATCTTACTGCTGTAGGGAAAGAAGTGTGCTTATTTATTTATTTGGTTTTGTTTTGTTTTTAAGGGGTCGATTATTTATTCTAGAAAGAGAGGAAGGGAACAGCGGAGGGAGAGGGAGAGAAATCCCCAAGCAGACTCCCTGCTGAGCATAGAGCCTGACTTGGGGCTTGATCCCATGACCCAACATCTCTACCCGAGCTGAAACCCAAAGTCAAATGTTTAACCCACTGAGCCACCCAGGTGTCCCAGGAAACACATTTTTAAAAAAATTAATTTATTTGGGAGAGAGTGAGAGGGAGAGCACAAGAGGGAGGAGGGTCAGAGGGAGAAGCAGACTCCTCACTGAGCAGGGAGCCCGATATGGGGCTTGATCCCAGGACTCTGGGATCATGATCTGAGTCAAAGACAGACGCTTAACCGACTGAGCCACCCAGGTGTCCCTCAGTTAATTATTTTAAATCATAAATGAATTATGGGTTAAATATTATGAACTAAACAAAGGAACATATACAGTCTGTATCCTGTTGGATCTGTAGGAGAATGTTTTCAGAGCTCCAAATAATGAGACTCCAAGCCAACATGAGAAATAATGCTATTGGTAGATGCTTATTATTTGCTCAAACTAAAGTGCAGATAACAATAATAAAAAGCCATATATTGAGTTATTGAGGGAAATGGGAAAGTAATCTAGGCTGTGTGGTTTTAAGCATTATAGGTCTATTCAGAGATATCTTACTTTAGCCTTATCTCTGAGTATTATTGTCCCATAACTCATAACTCTTGGTTCTAATTCTGTGCAAAACATGGAATTTCTCATTATAATTGTATTTTTTGTGTAGGTCTGCTTCTTGAACTCCTACTATGTGCCAAAACACTGCTAAGTCCTGGGCATAGAGTGGGAAGACACCAAATAGGGCCCCTATCTTCTTGACATTTTCTTAAGTAAGCTCTATGCACAGTGTGGTACTTAAACTCATGACCCCCAAGATCAAGAGTTGCATGTTCTACCAACTGAGCCAAATGGGCACCCCTGCCTCCCTGACATTAAAAATAATTGAGGGAATAAACCTTAAATAAATGAACTGACAATAAATATTTAATCGCCAACTATGATAAATTTTCTGAAGGAAAAGGACACTTTTCCACTGGATTAGGTGGTCAGGGACAGTCTCTGAGAAGTAAGAGTTAAGGGAGAGGTGAATTATGAATAGGAGTTAGCCACGCAAAAAGCATGGCAACAGTATTCCAGAAGAGGGAACAGCAAGTACCAAGAGTCTGAGGTGGGGGACACTTGGCTAGCCTCAGTTGGTAAAGCATGTGACTTGATCTCAGGGCTGTGAGTTCTAGCCCCATGTTGGGTGTGGAGCCTACTGTAAAAAAAATTGTTTAAAAGGATCTGAGGTAGGAAAAAATTTGACCTGTTTGAGGAACTGAAAAAATCAAGTCTCCTACGGAAATATATAAGGGGATTATTATGGATATATAGGCAGGAATTAGATCACACAAAGTTTGGTAGGTACGATTAAATAATTTGGAATTTATCTAAAGTTCAAATGCAGTATTTTGTAGGGTTTGACCCGGGAAAAATAACATGATTCAATTTTCATTTTTTTAAAGATTGTATTTATTTATTTGACAGAGAGAAACACAGTTGGGGAGGGAACACAAGCAGGGGGAGTGGGAGAGGGAGAAGCAGGCTTCCCGGTGAGCAGGGAGTCTGATGCGGGGCTTGATCCCGGAACTCCAGGATCATGACCTGAGCCGAAGGCAGATGCTTAATGACTGAGCCACCCAGGCGCCCCTCTTTTTTTTTTAATATTTTATTTTTAAGTAACCTCTATACCCAACATATAGAGGCTCAAACCCTGATGCCAAGCATTGCATGTTTTACTGCCTGAGCAAGCCAGTGAGCCCTCAATTTTCATTTTGAAAAGATCACTCTGGTTGCTGTGATTGGTTGGAGAGAAGAATAAGCAGAGGACATCCAAGGAGGAGTCTCCTAAAGTAATATAAGAAATAGACGTTAGAGCTTAAGGCAGAATGGTGGCCGAGGAAATGTAGGAATGAGAAGAACCATATCTGAGCCCTGAAGAATTTAGGAGTCATGTCGGAAAGTGAGCTGTTGTGAAAGCCAGAAGCTGGTTCCAAGAAGGAAAGAATAATCAGATGTGTCAGAAACTGCGGAGAGGTTGAATTAGATAGGAATGAGAAGTATGCCAAATTGATATGGCAGCTTAGTGACCTTCTCTGACCTCTGTAGAAGGAGTTTTAGTGGATCCAGAAGCTATGTTGAAGTGAACCAAAGAAGAAGAAGAGGGTTTCTGTTTCAAGCATGTCATCACTGCTGAAGACAACAAAAAGGACTGGTTAATAGATAAGAAACCTGGGGCACCTGGGTAGCTCAGTTGGTTAAGTGTCCAGCTCTTGGTTTGGGCTCAGATCATGACCTCATGGTTGTGGCCCCAAGCCCTGCATGGGGCTCTGCGCTCAGTTCGGAGTCTGCTTCAGATTCTTTTTTCCCTCCCCCTCTGCCCCTGCCCACTCCCTCTCCCTCAAATAAATAAATAAAGATCTGTTTATTTGAGATAGAGAGTGAGCTGGGGGTGGGGAGAGGGAGAAGCAGACTCCGTGCTGAGCAGGGAGCCCGATGCGGGACTCGATCCTAGGACTCTGGGATTGTGACCTGAGCGGAAGGCAGATGCTTAACTGACTGAGCTCCCCAGGTGCCCCAATAAATAAAATCCTTAAAATAATAGATGAAAGTTCTGCAAGTCACATATGATAAAAACCTTAATAAGAGACTATGAGACACAGAGAGATGAAGTAATGGAATCAGCTTTGTCTTTTTTTTTAAGATTTTATTTATTTGACAGAGAGAAACACAGCAAGAGAGAGAACACAAGGAGAGGGAGTGAGAGAGGGAGAAGCAGGCTTCCCACCGAGCAGGCAGCCTGATGTGGGGCTCCATCCCAGAACTCTGGGATCATGACCTGAGCCGAAGGTCTGCCTTAACCACTGAGCCACCCAGGCACCCCAGAATCAGCTTTGTCTTAGAGACAACTGTGATATCTGGGGAGTTTGAGGATTTCAACTTTCCAATAGCCACCCAAAACATAGGGGTAAAAGACACAAACCCAGAAACCAATTAAAGGTGAAAAATCTAATAGAAGTCCTCTTCCCATTAAATTGGTGTCCAAATAGAATAAACCCTCATGAAGGAGAACGGAATAGTGCCTTGGTGATGCCAAGCAGGACACAGAGGAAAAAATTGGCCCAGAAGCTGTCATCATGCTGCCCTAATTCATACTGCCTGGGGGACTTCAGAAATGTCTAGCCATAAATTTAAAGTGATCCTGGCCTGTGACTGTTTCCAGACACTTAGCAAAAGCAAGCATAGATCCTTTGCTGAGGAAATTCACCTTTGTCCTAAATCTCAAGAATGTATTCACATAATTTTATAAGGGAAGTGAGCAGCTTACAAAAAAGTTAATAGCTGAACAAAGAATTGAATTACCACAAGTGTGAACTGGCAAAAGTAGCCGACAGTGGAGCCATATCCTTAAGTAATTTAAATGCTGGAATTATTATTTATGTATGTATTTATTTATGTATATGTGTATGTGTGCATTTATTTAAGTAGGCTCCATGCCCAACATGGGGCTTGAACCTACAGCCCTGAAATCAAGAGTCACACACTCTACTGACTGAGCCAGCCAGGTGCCCCTAGATACTGGAATTATTAAATACAGGGTATAAATAAGTATGTTCACTATGTTTTTTAAAATATTTTATTTATTTATTTGGCAGAGAGAGAGATCACAAGTAGGCAGAGAGGCAGGCAGAGAGAGAGGAGGAAGCAGGCTCCCTGCCGAGCAGAGATCCCGATGCGGGCCTCGATCCCAGGACCCTGAGATCATGACCTGAGCCAAAGGCAGAGGCTTTAACCCACTGAGCCACCTAGGCACCCTATTCACTATGTTTAAATAAATAAAAATGTGTGTGGGAAGAAGGAATTCTAAAGAAGTCTAAAGATATTTGAAAAATTACTTCATGCAACTCTTAGGAGTAAAAAGAATCATGATTGAAATTAAGAACTCAACTGAAGAAATTAACAATAGATTAGACCAATTAATTAGACAATTAGTGAATTGGAGGGCATTTCAGAAAAAAATTATCTCTAAGAGAACTGAAAGTTCTGATCACAAGAAAAAAAATTGTCACTGTGTGATAACGACAGATGTTAACTAGATTTATTGTGGTGATCATATCACAATATATACAAATAACAAAAGCAGTGTGTTGTACACCTGAAACTAATATAGTGTTATATGTCAATAATATCTAAATCTAAAAAAGAAATTATCTAGGGGCACCTGGGTGGCTCAGTCAGGTAAGCGTCTGCCTTGGCTCAAGTCATGATCCCAGGGATCAAGCCCCGCATCAGGCTCCCTGCTCAGTGGGAAGCCTGCTTTCCCTGTCTCGCTCCTGCTGCCCCTCCTGCTGTTTGTGCCCTCTCTCAAATTAATAAATAAAATCTTTTAAAAATAAAAGACATTATTTGGAGATCAGCACAGAAAGGCAAAAAAGGAAAATATATGAAAAAGGTACAAAATTATTTTCTAGGCAGGTACTGGGGCAACTGAACGTCTCTCCTTTTCTTGTAAAATGTCACTTCGATTTTATCACTGGGATTCAGGGAGTCAACGCAATGGCACCCTTTGCTGTCTGTGCATGAACTGACCAGTGGCTGACAAGCCTTGAAAGAAGTGATGTGATTAGTTAGTGATTGTGATGCACATCTATCAACTATATCCGCTCTTTATGAACTGAAAAGCGAGGGGCAACGTCTGTACTTTCTGCGATCACTCACGGCCAATACACAGTGGTAACTAAAACTGAGCCGTGTTGTCGAGAGACTGGTGTTATTTAACTAAACTGTGGTCACTGGTATCTGAGCCTATTGGAGCCAAGCAATGTGAGAACTATACGTATACACACTTTATTCGATTCTACCTTCAAGTGCTACGTAACACCCCCATATAATAGAAGAACCTTGCAATAGTATGCTTCCTTTTATTCCCTCCCAACATTTGGGCTGTTTTTGTCATGTGCTTTTCTTTTACTTATGCTACAAACTCATAAAATATTGAGCATTTTGGTATAGGAAAAAAGTTTTAGTATCTACCCCTCTATTTACTGTTCCTAGGGCTCTGCATGTCATTGTATAGATCCATTTTTTAAATTTTTTTAAAAGATTTTATTTATTTGACAGAGAAGCACAGCGAGAGAGGGAACACAAGCAGGGGGAGTGAGAGAGGGAGAAGCAGGCTTCCCACCGAGCAGGGAGCCTGATGTGGGGCTTGATCCCAGGACTCTGGGATCATGACCTGAACTGAAGGCAGCTGCTAAATGACTGAGCCACCCAGGCTCCATATTTTTTTAAAGATTTTATTTTTAAGGAATCTCTACACCCAGTGTGGGACTGGAACTTATAACCCCAAGATCGAGAGTGGTATGTTCTTCCAACTGAACTAGCTAGGTGCCCCCATATGGATCCAGATTTTCAGCCTATATGAGACCTGAAGGACTTCCTTTAACATTTCTCGGAGTTCAGGTCTTTTGGTGATGAAATCTTTTCAGCTTTCATATATCTGAAAAAAATCTTCATTTTTGCCTTTGTGTCAAAAGATCTATTTACTGGGTGCAGAAGTCTAGGTTGACTTTTTTTTCTTTCACTACTTTAAAGATGTTCCATTGTCTCCTGGCTTGCCTTCTTTTTTTTTTTTTTAATTTTTATGGGAAATCTCCTATCATCTGTATATAACGTGTCTTTTTTTTTCCTTCTGGCTGCTTTTAAGATTTTCTCTATGACCTATTTCAAGCAATGTGATTATCATGGGCCTTGGTATAGTTTTCTTCATGTTTCTTGTGCTTGGGGTTCGATGATCTCACTAATTGTGAGCGCCTCGTACTTAGCACACTACCTGGCATGTTGCAGATAAATCAATAAATATTTTCTGACTCAAACTAAATGAATTTTTTAAAAGATTTTGTTTATTTATTTGACAGAGGGATCACAAATAGGCAGAGAGGCAGGCAGAGAAAGAAGGGGAAGCAGGCTCCCCGCTGAGCAGAGAGCCAGATGTGGGGCTTTTTAAAAAGGATTTTATTTGAGAGAGAGAGCATGAGAGAGAGTGAGCAAGGCATAGGGGGGACAAAGAGAGAGCAGAGGAAGAGGAAAAAGGAAGCACCCCACTGAGCACGGAGCACAATTTGGGGCTCAGTCCCAGGACCCTGGGATCATAACCTGAGCCAAAGGCAGATGCTTAACGACTGAGCCACCCAGGTGCCCTGAGCCCATCCTAATTTTGTAAGTATTTCTGTCACTGCATTGATCCCATTTGGCTATCTACCACTGAGTCCAATTTCAGGCACATTGAAGTGCACAGCAATCACTACTTGAATAAACAGGCATTGAGAGAAATTTAAGAAAAGGAATAGAGAAATAGGAGGATTCTTGATGCAAATCCCATAGGGCTTTATCATAAGGATTTTAATTTTTACTGCAAGTTGAACTGAGATCCTTCGGGGCGCCTGGGTGGCTCAGTTGGTTAACTGTGCAACTCGATTTCAGCTCCAGTCATGATCTTGGGGTCATGAGATGGAGTCCTGCATCAGGCTCCTCTCTGAGTGTGGAGCATGCTTAAGATTCTCTCTCTCCCTTTCTCTCTGTCCACGCCCCCATTCTCTCTCTCACTAAAATAAAATAAAATAAAATAACATTTTATTTATTTATTTGACAGAGAGAGAGATCACAAGTAGGCAGAGAGGCAGGCAGAGAAAGAGGAGGAAGCAGGCTCCCTGCCAAGTAGAGAGCCCGATGCGGGCCTCGATCCCAGGACCCTGAGATCAGGACCTGAGCTGAAGGCAGAGGCTTTAACCCACGGAGCCAGCCAGGCACCCTCTCTCACTGAAAAAATTAAGAACCTTCTGAGCAGAGTGGTAACATGATTCAACTTAATGGTTTATAATCGTCCATCCGGATGTGTGTTGAGAATTCGTGTCTGTGTTTTGGGTTGAACTGTGTCCCCCCAAAAAAGAAAAGCTCAAATTCTTACCCTTCAGTACCTGCGAATGTGCCTTTATTAGAGCTAGGGTTTCTGGGTGCCTGGGTGGCTCAGTGGGTTAAAGCCTGTGCTTTCAGCTCAGGTCATGATCTCAGGGTCCTGGGATCGAGGCCAACATCGGGCTCTCTGCTCAGCAGGGAGGCTGCTTCCCCCTCTCTCTGCCTGCCTCTCTGCCTACTTGTGATCTCTCTCTCTCTGTCAAATAAATAAATAAAATCTTTTAAAAAAAGAACTAGGGTTTCTGTGGATTTAATGAAGTTAAGGTGAGGTCATATTGAATTAAAGTGGGCCCTAATCCAGTAACGAGTATTCTTATAAGAGGAGAGGAATTTGGGTACACAGACACACAAAAAAAGAAGACAGCTATGTGACACATAGATACACAAGGAGAACACCATGTGAAGACAGGGGAAGAGACCGGAGTGATGTGTCTACAAGCCAAAGAAAGTCCCAGCTAGAACAACATCCAGAAGTTAGGAGAGAGAGATTGTTTCTTAGAGTCTCCAGATGGAATCATCCCTACAGACACCTTGAGTTCAGACTTTGGCCTCTAGCATGGTGAGAGAGTTAAGTGTCTGCTGTTTTACGCCACCTAGTTTGTGATACTTTGATGCGGGAGCCATAGGAAGCTAATACAGTGGACACAGGTAGAAGCAGTTAGGAGGCCACTGAAATAGTCTAGACAAGAGATGACGGGGCCCAGGATCAGGGTCATAATAGTGGAGATGGTGAGAAACCAACAGATTCTAGATACATTCTGAAGATAGAGCCAAGAGAATCTGCCAATGGATAGGTCATGGGATGTGAAAAATGTTAGCTATTATTATCTGCATGAATAATTTAAATACTTATCAACATACAGTATACACCCATAAGTATATATTTTTTTCATAGCCTCAAATATCCCAGGTTTGAGGCTATTCAAGCAAAGATCATTCATCAGGGAAATGAAAAGAAGCTTACTTTGCTCTGTGATCAAAGGGCAAATCACATTATTTCTCTGGGTCTGGGTCTCAATATCCTACTTGGTAAAACAAGAAAACTGAGCTCCATCCTATGACCATAGGATCCTATTATTATCAGGTGCCTTGTTGCCTTCATATTGATCAGTTTCCTGAGGATAATAAACTGTTTTCTGACTTCCATATTTGAGAGGCTATCTCCAAGTTTGCAGTAGCCTCAAGTAACAGAACTCTCTGTCCTCTCTGTTGTTGATTTTCTGCCATTTGATACTTTGAGTACATAAAAAAAGTGACCCACCATATTTAAAAATAGAAATACAGCAAGACCAAAGTAACCCTTTGTGCATTTTTTTCTGGAATATGAGAGCGGAGTGGGGTTTCCTAAGGGGAGTCTGGGACTCCATCTGAAATAAAGATTTGGAATTTTGAGTCTTGAGATTTCAGAATCCACTTCCTAAAGCACACCCTGAGCTAGCACCATCTGTGGGTTTATATTTATATTTTTAGGAAGGTAATGAATTTATAAAAGAAGGTAACTAATACTGATACTTATAGCAAACATTTATATAGGGTTTCCTATGTTTCAGGCATTGCTCTAAAGGTTTTCAAAGTATTAACTCACTTACTCCTCACAATGCTCCTATGAGCTAGGCACAATTATTATTCCCGTTGTACAAACAAGCAACATGAGGCACAGAGCTATTAAGATTCTTTTAGTGCATTCAAAAGGGATCCTATACCAAGCAAAACTAAGTGGAACACTTTTAAAGTAATTGAAACAGAAATGATAAATGCAAGGCAACGTGGAGATTTAATACGGAGAAAAGAGTTTTTGTCAGAATCCCACAAACTAATTCTGACAGGGTCCATAAAGAAACACCCATGACATTAGGCCTCTTCCTGCCTCTTACCGTTGTTGACACTGGTTCTCTAAGGAGGAGAAAGGAGACTGAGAACCAGGCCTCAGGGTTCTAATTGCCGCCTCATCGGCTCCAAAACACCTGTTAGATCCCGTTCTCAAGAAGTTTTGAAGTTTGGAAATGTATCCTGGTATTGTTTCTAAATCAGTCCTTCGCTGGGTCTGGAGAAATTAGACTGTCCCTTTTCCAACTGTGCTTAAACCTTTCACTTGAGATTCCAGAGCCAATGCTTCCTTTCTAGAAAATAGGGATGAGCCTTCCTAGAAGTCACGGGGGTTTTTTAAAGATTATTTATTTATTTATTCATGAGAGACAGAGAGCAGGCAGAAGAAGAAGCAGGCTCCTCACAGAGCAGGAAGCCGGATGCAGGACTCGATCCTAGGACCCTGGGGTCCCGACCTGAGCTAAAGGCAGATGCTTAACCTACTGAGCCATCGAGGCACCCCCTAAAAGTCACAGTTATCTCAATCTTAAACCTCCCGGCCCTGCTGTTCCAGGCCCCACAGGCTTTGCTGGGTCTATCCTTTGGTCAGGCCTAGCTGGGTCCACGTCAGAACGGAGCCACCACGTGTTATCAGTGTGTGTGTGACCGATTTGGTGATAGAAGAATCAGCAGCGGGCCACCGGGCTAATCCCAGTCTGAGAAGAACATTTATTTATTCAGCCAAATCCGGGGACTGGAGTCTCTAACATAGTGAGGAGCATGGGCTTGTTCCCCCCAGCCTAAAGCCGGAAGTCGGGAGCAAACTTTGCAGCTGGAAGAGAGCAGTGGTGTAGGACCGAGGGCCCCCCGATAGAGTTTACACTCAGATGGGTGCAGCAGTGGTTTGGGGAAGTTCCCGCGTGACAAACGAGGAAGGCTGAGCTGCCATGGACACAAGAGCAGTCTCCCACAGGGGCACAACGTGGGACAATGCTTTGAACCCTGGCCAGAGGCAGAAATTCCGACCAGACCATGGGGCAGAGGGGCCGGGGGCGCGGGGGGGGG
>PITA01002570.1:0-55960 GCA_004023965.1 Spilogale gracilis | reverse complement strand
CCGGACTCAGCCCTCTGCCGTTTGAGCTCCCATCGCCGGCGGGCCGCCGCCGCCCGCTGTGCCCGCCCCACCGGGCATGCTCAAAGCCCGGGCGGGCTCCGACTGGCGGCAGGCAGCGGCCGGCCGGCTGCACGGGGCCCCGGGGCCCGGGTCCCTTTAAATCCCGCCGGCCAGTTGCTAGGCAACGGCGCGGCCCGCGCTGGCGCTGCACTGCAGAGGCTCTGCCCCGCGCCGGCCGGGCCGGGTCGCGGTGGCCAGCGCCGAGCCCAGGGCTGCCGCCCGCCCGTGGTGGCTGACTTCGGGGAAGAGGGGCCAGGGCCCGCCAGACCCCACCCACGTCTCCAGGTACGTCTGTGCGCGGGAGCGCCGGAGCTCCCCCCGGCTGGCCGCTGAGGGATCCCCGGCCCAGGCACCCTGCGGTCCCCCCCACCTCACCCCCGCCACCTTGGACCCCCCCCTCCCACTGCGGCTCTCTGCTCTCCACCGAGCGCCAGGGAGCCAGGGGAACAGGGTGTGGGAGTGGGGTGCCGAAGGAGGAGTGGGGTCAGGCCTCGACCGGCACCCCGCCTTTCCCCCCAACTCTACCAGCCCGGGGGTAGGGACTGGGGAGGTGGCAGGGAGCGCCCAGAGCCGAGTCCCCTTCTCCTCACTGGAAGCTGCGATGGCAGGAGTTTGTTAACCATTTACCGAGAAAACCCCCAAACTGTGCATGCATAGATACAGCTTTATAGCGAGAATGTGACTTCCATACTAATAAAGTACTCAGTCTTTGAAATTAAGGTGACTCCGTATCTTTTCTTCTAAGAGGAAGAGTTTCACACCAATAACAAAGAATTGGAGGGTAAAACCCGTTTACAGGGCCCAGTTTTCAACGGTACTTTGCTTCACTCTCAGTATCTGCCAGACAATAGGGAAGAGGATTTGCCCCGTGAGGTGAGCACTTGGCCCAAATGTTAGGACCCTGAAAGAGTAAGGCGAGAAAATCGAGATCACTTTCCTTTTTTAATGATTTCACAAATTAACCGGACTCTGAGGGAGGCAGGCAAGGCCCAGGCTCCAGCCCTTTGCTAACGTGGCTCTTGGCATGCTCATTAATAACAAGCATGCTCCTGGGCCAGCCAGCCGTGGCTCATTTGCTCAGTAGGGGCTAAAGGCCAGGAGATACCGTGTGGAATAATCTGGCACCATGATTTTTGTCCTGTTTGATATTTGCATTGCTTGGGGATGGAAGACGTGGTGGCATAACAGTTGGGCAAGTGGGTTGGCAAGTTAAAAAGAAAACTTGCTTCAGAGTGTCTGACATCACATTTTAGATAGGCCACGCGGCATTCTAAGTATATCACTTGTCATTTTAAGCTACATCTCGGATACAAACACGGATTTGGGCATTCTGGTTAATTATATTTTCTAATTACGCTGTGGGGATTTTATTTTCAGTTCAAACTGGAGAGGGAGAACAGCGGCATCCGATAGAAGACCTTGGACTTCCGAGAGTGTAAGTACAGTTTTTACTGTTGGTGTTCAGAAGCCCAACATCAAGTCTTCAACCTTGTAACTAGATGGTTAATCTGCATTGTCTGTACATACTCAAAAAAGCCTCATGAAGGGCGCCTGCGTGGCTCAGTTGTTAGGCGTCTGCCTTCTGCTTGGGTCATGATTCCTGCGTCCCAGGATCAAGCCCCACATCAGGCCCCCAGCTCAGCGGGAAGCCTGCTTCTCCCTCTCCCACTCCCCCTGCTTGTGTTCCCTCTCTGGCTATCTCTCTCTGTCAAAAAAGTAAAATCTTTAACAAAAAATCAGAAAACCAATGTTAAAAAAAAAAAAACTTCGTGAAAAGAAAAACCTCATGAAAATACAAAAGAAAAAGTGTCCTGGGGACTTTACCTAAGCCAAATAAACTAAGAGGGGAAAAAAATAAAAGTCCTTTTCCTACCATGTCCCCCAAAATATTATTGCATAAGCCAGAGGAGAAATTATAAGGATGTAGAAAAACTCGGTTAGAATCACAGAATTATAGAATTTCTAGAAAGAATATTAAGGCTCATACATTCAAGAGAGATTTGTTGGTGGCTACTATGTATAGGGAAACAAAGATGAATAAGATGCCAGGAGACCACAGTGTATGGGGCAAAGTAAAAGTATGATGAAATGCTGTCGGAGCAGCCTGGGAAAAACCCAAGAATGCGGAGTCATCCTTGCTAATCTTCAAACTGGTACTCCAACTGCGATATTTCTAAGAAGTTACTGGCGGCTCTGAAAAACACTGGGGCATTTGGAAAGTTCTGGGTAAAGCAACTGGAGATAAAATGCAAATAGCTTCAGTTGTGGGAAAGACTACCTTAGAATCACTTTGGTTTCAGAAATGTGGGGGCATCTACCACCTTCGGGATTTGGGGCTGACTTTCCCTGAGGATGTAGGTTAAATTAATGTAAGCTTTGGGTTTACCGTCCTCACTGCTTGTTTTAATAAGCACGTAAATTTTTTTCCCCCACCTGCCTCTTTCTGGGGTGTGATAACTTCAGGCTGGCTACTTTGGAGCACATCTCTTTGGAGAAGGGTTGGGTTGTATGGCTGCTTTCTGTTCCAAGGGAGGGGAAGGAAAATCTAAAAAAGAACAGAACCTGTTGTTTACGGTAGACTTGACAGTTGCTTCCGTTTTCGTTTTTATTCGTTTCTCTTAACCACCTGTGAAATGGGCATACATTGTCCCTATTTTATACCTGGAGAAGCTGAGGCTCACAAAAGGTAAGTTCTCTCATTGTTCTAAAATGTGGGAGTGAAGATATCTGCACCCCTCGGGATTTTTTCACTATAAGCCTTACACTCAGTTCCTTTCACAAGAACTTCCTTTTCCCTTGTGCCCACAATTTTGCACGCTAATAAGGTGTTCCCCCACCTTGACTTCAGACACTTAATTTGGGCCTTCATTTGGGTATTTAAATTTTTTTCTGTGAGCCAGTGATTCTCAAGTGGGTGGAGAATGTAGAAGTTCCCCTAGAGAGGCCAGAATCTTCTCAAATACGGAGAGCGAGGGTCCTGATGGTAGTGCTTTGTGCCTGGGAGCAGTGGAGGCAGAAAAGGAAAGTCGAGAACTACTGTTTTTAAGTGAGAACAGATCAGACAATTGAGCAAAGAAGCCAGGTCAGTGACTCTCTTTGTAGTAGACTTTTTCCCCCCTCCTTCCTTATTTTGACCAAGCAGTTTTTCTGAGGGTTGGAAGAACTGAAACCATCCAAGAATAATGGGGAAAAGTTCCCTGTGCTAAGAAGGGCCCTTTGTCTCTGCTGTGCTGCTCCTGGGCTATGAGTACAAGCCACGCCTCCAGCCGAGGCCAGCCTGGGGCGCTGAGTGCCTTGACAACAGTTTGACCGTCCCAGGTTGGAGATGACCTTTTGCAGCTGCCATTCCCAATTTATGAAGTTTGGGGTGAAGCACTCTGGCAAGGCGAGGGGGTGGGGGAAGCCTCTGGAGGCTTTCCAGAACTCGGTTTCCCAGTCCCTGCCTACCCCAGCCTGGAAGAATGATCACATTTTGCAGACAGATGTAGATTTATGCAAAAGAGACGGTCCTGAAAGTTTGAAATCAAATTCCAATGTAAATGAGATAAGGCAACAAGGCAACGGGGAAAAAAAGTCTTTGATTTTTAGCAAATTTCCCTGAAACATGTGATTTTAAAAAGGAATATTTTAGAAAACAAATAATTAGATTTCACATAAATGGTTACATTTATCCATGTTAATATGAGTCTATTCCTCAGGGAACCCCTACCTTGAAAATGGAAATGAGACGGTTTTGTGGGTTTCTTCTTTCACAGTAAATAGCAGTGCATTATTTTCTGGAGCTACTTGATTCACCTGAGATTTTTATGGAATGGTTTGCCTAAAGATCCATAATAAATGATCACTCTTTGCTTAGCTCTCCACAATTCTTTCATGTTACATCACATTACATTACAAACTGATTTGTAATGTATTTGATCAGTGGTTCCTAAATTCTTTAGATGAGTATAAACCACTTGCATGAGTCAGGAGAGCCCTCACTCCACCAAAATGCCCTAGTACTTTGCCATCAGAAAAAAAAAAAAGAACAAAGAAAGTCACCAGAGGATAAATGGTGATGCTTTTAGAGAGACACTAACTAGAACGATCAGGAGTCTGTTTAATTTATGTCAGGCACTAATGAATAGATGCTGTCTTCAAGGACCATTAATGTTATTTTTGACACCTGACTTTATATTGTTTTCCTGTGTTCTGGCTTGTTTGTTTCCTTAAATTTTTCATCTCTCTTGGACCTCCTTCCCTTCCCCTTTAGTCCTTCAGTGGCCAGTGTAGTATTGGGCAGGCAGTTACAGTAATAAATGTTCACAACTGACCCACTAAAAAGACATGCCTATATTTTCAGTAATGGCTTCAGGTTTATTGAGAGCAAAATGGCTGCCCTGACAGGGTAGAGGAGCGCCATTGTTTCCAAGCATATTCCTTGTCCTTGCCAGAGAATACGCAGGTCACACTTGTTCTGCATAAAAAACAAACAGTGCAGTTTGGGAAGAGAAAATGAGACTGGCAGCTTTTACCCCCCAGTCTGGGCTTTGCCATACTCTGTGACTAGATTTGGGAATAAGTCCTTAAAGAATATCTTTCCAATGAAAGAGGAAAAAAAAAAAAGAAAGAGAGAACGAAAAAAGAAAAAGGAAGAAAGAGAGAGAGAAAGGCAGCTCAGAGACCCCTTGACCCTGTCCGTGTAAGCCATGGGAGGGAAATTCCAGAAGGCTTTTCAAACCTTTCTCTTTCTGTCCTTTGATATGTGACATGCAGTTCTCTTTACCCTCCCCCCCCTTCATTTTTCCTCTCTGCTTTTGTGGCCATTTAAAAAGAAGTACCTAAGCTCTGAAAGTAGTGGGTTGTTTTCTTTCAGTTTGTGGAATGAAACCTAGCAGAAGAATAATAAGGAATTTTAGAGCAAAGCACTGACCTGGGAGACAGGGTCTCAGTTTTTCCACTCCCGGCTGTGTGGACTTGGACAGGTCATCTGACTTCTCTGAGCCTCAGTTAAAAAGTAAGTGGACTCTTCCCAGTTCTCTGAAAAGTGCTAACTGTATCAGGAAATTGTACAGAAGCTCAATCAAGGAAGAAAGGCAGTGACATCGAGGAGAAAAAAATATGTATATGTCTTTGCCAGAGATTTGTCAAGGTGCAAAATTATTAATGAGAAGTTTTCTCTGTTTTAACCATTTTCTGTATCTGGATCTCGATCTCAGACTTCTTGTTATTGCTATCTCCAGGGATACAGTGGCCTCCTCTTACTTGCCCCCCCCACACACCTCCCTTCCCGGTCAATCTCACCAGTGCCCTTAATCCAGAGTCAGGTACGAGGAATAGTAATCGTGTCTCCCATTGCTACCTGAATAGAAGCATTTGTATCTTTTACAGAATTGTCTGGTGAAACTGTGACTGCTAAGAAAATGTGACTGGCTCTTTTTCCTCTGTTCCTTTCTCTTCTGACCACCATGATAACGCCCAGCCATTGACATTCATATTTCTTTTTAAAAAAGATTTTATTTATTTATTTGACAAAGAGAAATACAGTGAGAGAGGGAACACAGGCAGGGGGAGTAAGAGAGGGAGAAGCAGGCTCCCAGCAGAGCAGGGAGCCCGATGCAGGGCTTGATCTTGGGTCTCCGGGCTGAAGGCAGCACTTAACCAACTGAGCCACTCAGGCGCCCCTGCATTCATATTTCTTTTTTTTTTTTAAAGATTTTATTTATTTATTTGACAGAGAGAAACACAGCCAGAGAGGGAACACAAGCAGGGGGAGTAGAGAGGGAGAAGCAGGCCCTCCGCAGAGCAGGGAGCCCGATGTGGGGCTCGATCCCGGGTCTCCGGGATCATGACCTGAGCCGAAGGCAGTTGCTTAACCAACTGAGCCACCCAGGCGCCCCAATGCATTCATATTTCTAAGACAGGAGAGAAACCAGGATTAGGGCGATCTTCCCCCTTCAGGAAAGAGAGAGCATAGATGCTTCTGGGTGGTGATTTAGTAGGATAAGAAAGGTCAAGACTATTTCAAGAGAAAGGAGATGATGCTTCAGTGGCAAAGATATACCATGAATTTCAAATCTCCGCTTATTACTGTGGTCTGGCTATCTAAACTTAAAGCTTAATGACTTTTGAACCAATCATTCTAACTCCTTCACTGAATACCTGTGTCTTTTCTTTTCTCAAAACCAAGTAGTTTCCAGTGGGGAATATACCCTTGGGGAAAGCAAGTCCCTTCCCTCTTTCTTGGGTGGGATTCATTACGCAGATAGCAAAGGAAATCTAACATTTAAACCAGTGTTTGAAGCATAGTGGAGAGTTAATATACCAAAAAGTGCTTATCTCAGAGCCATGGGATTATGAGGGAGATTCCTTTTGTTTTTTGGGCTTTTCTGTATCTTCCAAAATTCTACAAAGAGCTTCCACTACTACTAGAATCTTTATATTATAGGAAATGTTATGCAAATATGTATAACATACTAAATGATATTATAACATACTCTTTAATAATAGTAAAGAAAATATTACTTTAAAAAAGAAACACAGCAATTATTCTCCGTTGCAAAGATAATATTGTATTTGTGTGCGTGGGAAAAATAGATGCAGGCATACTTTGATCTTTCTCAGTGACGATGTCACAAATAACATTGCAGCAAATGAATGTATAAACTGAATAAAGTGACCCCCTCCTTTTTCTTCCCCTTTGGCAGTTGCTGCAGTTGCTAGTTCGGTGGTTTCAGATGTCAGTGGCCTTTCAGTGTGTTGCTTAGGTCCTTCTTCCTCCCTACTCTGGGGAGTAGTTATATTTGATCTCAGATATTTCCATATGTTAGGAAAGCTGTGTGTTATGGATTCTCTTTGAATAGGGAAGATTCCTTTTGGAACAAATAAAAATCCTCTAATTCTTAGAAATTTAGAAAGTTGCTTGTGACTTGGTATGTTAATATTTTCACCTGCAAACTACACTTGGAGGCAGTTTCTCGAGAAGAACACATTCGGCGGCATTAATATTTTCAGTCGTTGACATTCGGTTCTCATCATGAAATTGCTGTCAAAATGGATAGAGTTCTGTACACTTGGCAGTGTCGTCTAAAAGCAAAGCCCAGGACTGGAATAGCAGGAATTTGCAGGTCAAGACATAAGGGCATTTGGCAGAGTTACTCATAAGGAAGTCTGCATGGTCGACTTTAGCAAAAGCAGCTCACATTGCATTAAGCCCTTATGTTTTAGTCACTTTAAAGAAGGAATAAATAGGCCAATGCAAAAGAACTAGAAAAAAAAAATCAAGCACATTGGCAGCACAGGTGTTGACCTACTATTAATACTAACCTGTTAATTTAAAATCGCTTTTTTTTCCCCGGTAGAAAGCAGTTCATTTTCGTGCGTACGGTTCCTTTCTCATAGAAATATTTTCTCTATGGTAAATAGCCCAAAGTGTCCACTGATTGGTTATACTGCATAGCAATGAGAGTTTTAACGCCGGAAGAGTCTGTAAGAGTGAAACTTAACTGGTGTTCCGTTCATGAAAGGGCAGCCTGGAGCTCTGTCTGTGAGTTAGAGGGGGAGCTCGTCCTTAACTGTTTAGTTTCTTTCACCTGTGAGCCGCTGCAACTTGTTCTTCCCATTACACCAGCTGCCAGTGTAAACAGTGTGCGTTGATTTTAAATTTTGTTTTTCAGGAATTGGAAGACGTACCTGGAGAAATGGACACTAGAAGAAAACACTGGAAGGAGAATATGTTTGCTCCTTTCTTTAGTGCACAGGACGTTCTAGATGAGGCTTCTCAGCCGGAATCTTCTTCTGAACAAGTGACTTTAGAGAAGGCCAATAGAATAGAAGGAATTTTTAATTTGTCTAGTAGAAAGTTTCAAGAAGAAAATAAATTTAAGAGGAAAAAATTTATTTCTCAACTAAATGAAAAAGAACAAGAACCAAATTTGAGAGAGAGAAAGATAAACCTTTCCAAGAACGAAGCAGACACAAATTCGGTCTCCTGTGACTCATCTAATTTGGATGTGGTGACCGAAGAAAGCTTTAATAGCACAGAAGACCGTTCTACCTGGAGTACAAAGGAGCTACCAATCCCACCACGGCCAGACATAAAGAAGAAATTTACCGAAGGAATGTCTCCCAAACTTCGCCTGAATCTTTTGAATGAAGAACTAGAAGAACTTAACATGAAATGCAGGAAAATAGAAGAGGAATTTGAAAATGCTGAAAAAGAACTTTTGAACTCCAAAAAAGAAGTCTCCGCAAAACCCCTCAAGTTCCAGGAAACAGGGGGAGAATCTTTGAAGAAAGACTGGGAGCTTCAAGCTTTAAGAAATGACCTCTCCGAAAAAGCGACAAATGTCCAGAACCTAACTGAAGAGCTCCAGCAAGCCAAAGAACTCATCCACGGGCTGAGCCTAGAGAACCGAGATTTAAAAGAGGCCGTTAGGAAACTCAAGCGTCAAACAGAGATCGGAAACGCACTCCTGAAGGAAGAGATGAAACTGTATTACGAGCTAGAGATGGAAAAGATCCGCGGGGAGCTCGATGCCATCAAGAACGAGCTGAGAACTGAGAAAACCCTGCAAGCAAGAAATAACAGGGCCCTGGAGTTGCTCAGGAAACACTTTGCTTCTGTGACGTCATCAAGTACCCTGGACAGCTTGACGGAGGATTTTTTTTAAAACTCAAAAAAAAAAAAAAAAAGCCTTTCATGAGGCGAATCACGGAGCCAAATCAGTGTTTCTTGTGCTTTCTTTGTGTGCTACTTAAAATGTGGGTGAGGGGAAGTAGTTGTTCATTTGGGGGGCAGCAAGCTATCCATAAAAGTGTGTAAGCATTTACTTCAAAGCTTCTGTTTTCTCATTCTCGTGACGTTATTACGAGAGTCCAAATGGAAATGAAGCTTCAGAAATCTCTTTTATATGTATCTATTTCACTCAAAGACATGTAATGAGTCACCAAGTCATTTACGAATACAAATCAGCAGCCATTTTGTGATCTTGTGAGCAATATGTCCTTGGCACGTGAATATTCTTCCATCTGTGTTCGTTGATGTTAACAATAAAAATCTTGTTTGTGTGTTTAAGCATAACATGTGTCTCTGGGTCTTATAGCTGCCTGTTCAGGCTCAATGGGATGCTAAAAATGTATCTGCTTTCTTTGAGATTCAACCTTAATTAGGCACATATAAACATCTCCGGAAAAAATGCAGTTTCCCCCGCCCCCCTGCTGTTTTCCCCATGCTTTCTCCCTTGACCTGGCCACGGTTCCCATAGACTGCGAGGCGACTTAAGAGACACGGCTGTGACCTTTGCTGGAGGAGCCCTGATTTTGTCAGCAGTAGCTTTTGCGTTTTCTTGTGTTGACCAGCAAGGGGCGTTGTTGACACAGTTCTTCCCAAATTCTACCAGCGAAAGTTTAAAACAAGCTTCCTGCCAGGTTTATGTCACCCCCTGGCCGGGGGCGTGAAAGGTATAAGATGTCATCTAGGTAAGCTGTGGGCCAGCTGGCTTGATGTGTATGGGAATCCGGTCCCGTCAGAGGCCCAGGCCAAGACAGTTTTGTGGTTACAGGGAATACCAATGTACTAGGAGTTCTGTTTGCACGGTGTTTTCAAGTCCAGTGAGCCGAATGTAACCACAGGTACAATTGTAAGGCCTTAGGTGTCTCCCCTGCTGGGAAATCCCCAAACCAGGAGTCTGGACACTTGAGTTCTAGACCTGTTTTGCCATTAACTAGCTAATTAACCTTCCAGGCCTAAAAGTCCTCCTCTGTAAAACGAGGGAGTGCATCTATCATCCAAATTCTGTTCCATTCTGACATTCTCAGTGGTTTGATTTACAGGTCTAACTGGACCTGTGAAGTAGAATCCGTATGGTGTTGGATGCATTCAGTTCTAATACTTGGGGGACCTTCTTGGATGACCCCTCCCCTTTCAAAGAAAATATACACAGGCTCTTTTTTTTTTTTGTACTTTGAACACCCCAAATACTATGTCAATAATAAATCAGGAGAGGAAACAAATGGGGTCATTTGTTTCCTTTATTCCCCAAGGTCAGGGAAGGCACCCAAGGGAGGCCCAACTCTGCGGACCTGCAGCCTGAGCAGGGTGTGTCTGGCTGGGGAAGGTCACACTGGGTGCCGGCAGCCTGCGGAAAGGGGAAGGTGGCCTTCGGGTCTCCGGTGGTCCCTGGCTTCCCACCAAGGGTCTAGGCACAAAAGCGAGCTAGGAACAATTTGCCCATTTGGCACTCTTCCTCAACAGCCCCTTAAAAGTTAGCCCTTTGTTCTTGCCCGAGAAAGACTCTCTGTCCCTTACTGCTGGGGTACACCAGCTGCTTACATGTTAAAAAATATTCAACAAATGGTGTTAAGCCACTAGGCTCAATTTTCTTAGTAGATTTCAATTTTTAAGAAGCAGTCTTTGCTCCAGGAGAATTTCTGGCCACCAACCACACATCTAAAGTCTTCAGCGACAAGTTGGGTTTATCTTGCATGAGTGTGCACGTGTGTGTGTGTGCTTAGGGGGCAGGAAAGGAGTGTGTCTAGAAAAGATAAGCACGTGTCTTAGCCCATCTCTGGAAGGGGCTGTATTTCTTGGATGGAACTAGAACACAGATTCTTTTTTCTTCAAAGATTTATTTATTTTAGAGGCGGGGAGGGGCAGAGGGAGAGGGAGAGAAACTTAAGCAGATTCTATGCTGAGCTAGAGCCCCACACAGGCCTCAAGCTCATGCCCCTGAAATCACGACCTGAGCCAACACCAAGGGTCGGGTGCCTAACCGCCTTTGCCGCCCAGGTGCCTCTAGAACACAGGTTCTTGATGAGACAGCCTGGGATGCTGAGCCCCAGTAAGGTCTGCCCTATAGAAAGACCCTATGAAAATCATAGGTCCAGACACTGACCAGGGAGAGATATACAATCACCAGGTCCAGAGGGCCAAGGAGAAATGGAAGCAGTATTCATAGAGCCAACAGTTTGGAGCTGAGAAGAGGTCACCTCTTTTGACACTTTTAGTTCTTATTTTTTAAAAAAGATTTTAAGTAATCTCTACACCCAATGTGGGGCTCAAACTTACAACCCCGAGACCAAGAGTCACATGCTCTACTGACTGAGCCAGCCAGGTGCCCCCACCCTCCCAATGCTTTTATTTTTAAAAGCAGGACTATAATGAGCTGGGAGAAAACTGGGCAGTTACTGTTCTCCATGGGCGGATGTGAACAGCACTGGGTTGACGTGGCTTAAAGAGGCAGACTCCAGGAAGACACAAATACTCTGTCCCATCACTGCTGCAATCACATTTGTTGTATTAGGTGGCCCCCAACTTTGATTAGAATATATTGTCACTGATGGGGCACCTGGGTGGCACAGTCGGTTAAGTGTCTGACTCTTGGTTTCGGCTCAGGTCGTGATCTCAGGGGCATGGGATCGAGCCCTGCGTGGGGCTCTGCACTTGGCACGGAGTCTGCTTAGGATTCTTCTCTCTCTGTCTCCCTGTGCCCGTCCCTGCACATCTCCTCTGTCATTCTCTATCAAATAAATTTTTTTTTGAAAAATATATTGTCTGTCACTCAGCCTCCTCATATATCAAATTGGGGAGCTGTGGAGGTATTTTTTTTTAAGCGGGAATAGCACAGTAGGCCACTCATCCCTTTAATCTGTTGCATTAAATATTTGAAATCAGCAATGCAATTGCACACCATTCCCTACCAACTCTCAATTCCATACTAAAAAGTATGAGCCATCACAGGGCCCTGGGAATATCTGCTCCATTTTGAGTTCACAATCCAGTTCTAGAAACATTTGCTAAGTACTTATTACCATCATACATCACTTCTAAGACATACTCTTTTTTTCTTTTTAACACTTTGACTTCCCTGAATTTGGGACATGTCTTCAAATCAATGGCATATTGTAGTGTAATTGTCAGTTTTTAAGAATCTTTCTAAGTGCTTCATAAAATGATGGTATATCTTACAATCAATAGGGTTTTAGATTTGATGAAATATGGCATGTGCTAGGCTGGGGAGAGCAGGATAAAAGGATTTATGACTAAGACAGGTCCCTGACCTCAAGGACCTTACTTATACAACTAACTAAAACAATGTGGTAAGCGCTTTCCTAGCGGTGTTAGCAGAAAGTACCGTTGGGAGCACAGAGGAGGATCAATGAATTCTGCCTGTGGGGCCGGGAAGGACTTCATAAAGGAGGTGACATTTGAGCTGGGCCTTGAAGGATAAGAAGGATTCTTCCAGGTTGAGCATGGGGCCTGGGGCAGGGGCATTTCTGGAATGTGAATGTGAAAGATCTGCTTGGCTCCTAAGAGGACTGCTGGCAGCGATAAACAAGAACCTGGGGATGATGCATGTTGCTGAGTCTTCAAGGCCCCTTTGAGGCTCTCCTCTGAAGACTGTGATTCCAGCTGTTTTGTTCATTTGCCAATAGACTGGAGAACACGGGTCTCATGACTGAAAGACCATGCTCCAGATAACAAACTATAGGAAAAAAATTTTGCTGGTGCCACTGTCCCTTGGGCACCACCATTTTTGTTTTGGAAACAAAAAACCTAAGAGGTTTTTGTCATGACACCCAGCTAAGTCCAGCATGAGTGGTCCGGTTTCAGAGATGCATGAAAAAGAAACCCCCCACTCTGTTCCTTTCTCCAAGAAGCCAGTAGAGCACAGAGATTAAGTGCACAGACTTTGCTTATCCACTTACTAGCTGTGTGGCCTGGGACAAGTTGCATCATCCCCTGTGACTCAATTTCCTCATTTTGTTGGATGGGGTTTATAAATAGTGTTGTTGAGAGGATAGCAAGAGATCACATGCAGTCAATGGGCATCACCCTTGTTGGTATCATCATCATTGTGTAAGTGACAAGGGGAAATTGACCACATGTATGTGTCTCCTCCCAGCTATTACTCTCGCCAAGCTTTTCACACTTAGGTCCCTCCAGTTGTGTTCTCTGGAGAGAATATGGTAAACTCACCCATAGCACGTGTATTGACAATGTGTGGTGTGTCTGAGAAGGTGTAACAAGTTGCAGGGAGGCTATTTCTATTTTATTTGCATATGAAGCCTTAAAGCCAAAAGTGTTGAATCTGTCAGTGATGGACTTTCTGGCTTCAGGACCTGTAAAAGGAATTTTCCTGGGTCAAAGCCTACGCAACAGCCCCCTCCAATCAGGTCGGTGTAAGAATACCAGAAGGGGGAAGAAAGCCCTGCTCTAGAGTTCCAATGGGAAAAAGTGAATCTAGGAAAAGGGAATGGAGACAAGAGAGCCTATTATAGTATTTTCCATTTCCCCTTGGCACGGGGAGCCATGCAGCTGGGGCCCCACTACTACAGCTGCTCTGATAAGAATAAGTCATTGTCTTCCTCTTTGTATCCATAAGACACTGACGCTGTAGTCCCCCTTGTATTGTAGGTGTGTCCTCCTTGCCATACGGAGCATTGGGGTGGCATCTCCAAGGTGTGGCCAGAGCAGCGTCTGGCTCTATCTTTTCTCCTCTCTCTCACCATTGATCCCACCCTGTCTTCTGATGATTGTTACACTTCAGTGGACTCAGATTGCTATTCCCTCAAGAGACTGGGTTTATACTGGTTCTCTGAGGTATCCTTGAAGCATCTTTTCCCCCACCTTTCAGCCCATGCCTATTGACTCCACAACCGTTGTTGTCATGTATATTCCCAGACCACGATGGGAGACACACTGAGAGATTCTCTTAGAGTCACGAGTACCCTAGGCTGCAGTTGGGCTGTGGGTTAAAGTCGAGCTACAAAACTGTGTTACGTGTCACACACTTCCACGTGTGTCGTCTTATGCGATCTACATAATCCTTGATCATCAGATGAGGGAACTGAAGCTCAGAGATATTAAACAATCTATTCAATATCACCGACAGTAAGTGGTGGGTCCAGAATCCAAAGCCAGCCTGTCCAACTCCACTCACGATGCTTGTTCCATCATGCTGGGCCCCCTTTCTTTATTTCTTTCTTTTTTTCTTTTTTTCTTTTTTTAAAGATTTTATTTGACAGAGAGAAATACAACCAGAGAGGGAACACAAGCAGGGGGAGTGAGAAAGGGAGAAGCTGGCTTCCCGCAGAGCAGGGAACCTGATGCAGGGCTCGATCTGGGATCATGACCTGAGCTGAAGGCAGATGCCCAATGACTGAGCCACCCAGGTGCCCCTCAGGTCACCTTTCATGCTAAAACATGAACCAAAGGCTCAATCACCATAGAGATTATTTAACTTTCTCAAAGACAGACTGGTTTATTACTGCAATCTGAGCTCAACCTGAGTCTGCCATTTCATAAATAACTGAGAAGAACAGCCAAGATGCATGCCATGATTGGAAAAGACCATAAAGCGTCCATGTCTTTTGATGATGGATTATTAGGTTTCCCTAAAGGACACAGCAACCTCTTAAAGATTTTACTTCCTTAAAAAAGATTTTATTTTATTAATTCTTTTATGTAATTTCTACACCCCATGTGGAGCTCGAACTCATGACCCTGACACTGAGAGTTGCATGTTCCTCTGCCAGCTTGGTACCCCTTTAAAGACTTTATTTTGGGGACACCTGGGTGGCTCAGTTGGTTAAGTGGCCACCTCTTGGTTTTGGCTCAGGTCATGATCTTAGGGTCTGTCCTGGGATGGAGCCCCACATCTGACTCTGTGCTCAACAGGGAGTCTGCTTCAGGATTCTCTCTGTGTCCCTCTCCTGACACACTTTCTAAAATAAATAAATATCTTAAAAATGTTTATTTTTAAGTAATCGCTACATCCAACGTGGGGCTCAAACTCACAACCCCAAGAACAAGAGTCACGTGTTCCATTGGCTGAGACTGCCAGGAGACCGAACAATTGAAATGTGAAGCCCGACTGACAGCTTTCTAAAGCCAGCTCCAGCACCAACGGAACAAAAGAAACAGGCAGGACTCCTCGATCAATATTCATTGTCACTTTGGGGTCAGGTTTCTTTTTCTTATAATTCAAAATTATTCATTGTATTTCATCCAATATTTATTTTTTTGCTTGGAATCTTTGTCCCCTAAAGTTTTCACTGAAAGCTGAATACTTTTTTTTTAGAGAGAGAGAAAGAGCGAGAGCAAGCGGGGAGCAGAGGAGAGGGAGAGAGGGCCTCTGAAGCAGGCTCCATGCTTGGAGCCCAACACAGGGCTTGATCTCACGCCTCTGAGATAATGACCGGAGCGGAAATCAAGAGTTGGATGCTTAACGGACTGAACTGCCTAGGCACCCTGAAATCTGACTACTTTTTAAGAAAAAAGTATAGAAAGAGTTAAATATATTTGATGATGATACATTTCTTTTTTTATTCTTTCCTTGACGCCCTGGAAAATTTCTCAAAGTTACCCGTAAATACATCAGACTCTGTTCACTCATAATTGAAACAGTTGTTGGAAAAACAGGTTCAGGATCTCTTTAGTAAAATATCTTCAATAACAAGACAAAACATTTTCTTTAGATTTACAAATTTATTCAAGATTTTACAAAGCAGTATCTCCCCTTCATATAATGAAGTAGGAGAAAATGTGGAGAGCTGCTTCTGGCGTTCATAAATGTGGGTTATGTCAGCGGAGAGCCTGGAGGCCATTTCTGGTTTTGAGGTAATCAACCTTTTAAAATGCATAATATACTTTTATGTGGTTTTAATGAGTACGAAAAATATATTTGCATGTAGCATACGGACTTTGCCCCCATAAAACATGAATTATTTGAAATATTTTCCTTTGGGTATATATTAGGGCATGCTTATAAATAAAGTATTGAGAGCAAAGGGCTCCAGTTCTTTGCTTGGACCGGGGAAGCGCGGTGTGCTAGAAAAAGCATGAAATGTGGAGTTTGTCGGGCCGGGTTCACTGGTAGGAGTCACTGAGATGGAGCTTGGGGTGCCGGAAGTTTCTCAGGGAGCGACACCTGCGAAGGCAAAAGAGCAGATGCAGGATGGAGCAGAGAAGTCCGGTTGCCATGCAAATCTGACAAAGCCTTGGCAAGTCCAGGCAGAGAGCTCTCGTCCATCAGTGACCCGTGTAGGGTGGAAATAGCTGGGTCTTCGTAGCCCTGCCTTGCTCGGTCACCAGATATGCATCTGGAAGAGTGTAACTTGGGACAGAGAGGCCCTCTGCAGATAAGGCAGACCCTGAAGGAACTCCCAGCTAGAGGCTGTCCACGGATCTTGCTCTCTCTGTTGGGCAGCGAGTCCTTCCTTGAGGGAGACCTGGGTGGTGCATTTTGGGGCCCACCACAGTCCTTCCCCTGCATCTCTCCTTCTGGATTCCTTTGCGCCTCTCTTCCTGAGGAGCATCAGAAGAGCTTAGTGGGACTCAGAGCCCTCTTCTCTGCAGCTGACCTTGGGCTGTCATGGATACTCCATACCTCCTTCCCTCACCATGCATCCCGGGTCACTCTCACCCTTAGCTACCGTCCTCTGCTGGCCTCAGCAGACCCTCATCTCTGAGGAGATTGAGCCCTTGGTCAATAATGCCCTTCTCAGCCACCACTGGGCAAGGGAGTGCTGTAATACCCAAGGGGTAACATGTTTCCACCCACATTTCTCCATACCTCCGTGGTATAACCGCGGCCGTACCTCCTCCTAACAATCAGTCACCCCCACCACGTCGGGGAGCTCTCTTCTGGCTGGCTGGTTCCTGGACACAAGGAGCCCAAAGTGCCCAAGCAATTGCTATAGCTTATCATTCAGCGGGATTCTCGCTGTGCCCCCAGAGAAGACGTGCCCCCTTTGAAGACCAGATCCTCTAGTCCCATAGAGGTACAGGGATGGTCAGCACAAACTCCCTGCATTAGTCAGGATTCACTCAGCAAAGAACCACTAAGAGATCATATTTTAGGGGCGCCTGGGTGGCTCCGTCAGTTAAGTGTCCTACTCTTGGTTTCGGCCCATATCAGGATCTCAGGGTGGTGAGATCGAGCCCCACGTGGGCTCCACTCTCTGCATGGGGTCTGATTGGGATATTCTCTCTCCCTCTCTGCCCCTCCCCCTTGTGCTGTCTCTCTCTCTCTCTCGCTCTAAAACAAATAAATCTTTAAAAAAGAGAGAAGTAGAGTCTGTTATCAGTCCCTTGTTATCTCCAGCTTTGATTCTGTGGCTACCCTGCAGCGGAAGCTGGTGCTCTTTGTCCATCACCACACACACACACACACACACGCACACACGCACGGGCACACATGTGCGGGGCCCTGGTCCAGCAGTCTGAGAAGCTGCAGGAAGGTTGAAGAGCAGGTGTGGCAGCGGCTACGCTTGGTAGTTTCCACGCCCCAGGGAGATGGGGGTGGGTGACACCGGAGGTGGGCCACCACTCCATGTGCTGTGTCTGCACTGAACCTCTGACATGGAAACAAGACGGTAGGCACCTGCTTTCGTCCACCAAACCTGCAACCCCCATATCACAGGCAAAGGGATGGGGAAATGCACTTCAGTCCCGGCAAGCTGTCACATGACACACTTCCTGCCGTCCCTTGCAGGGTCATGGGAGGGACAGTAATTTGCACCTTTCCTGTTTCCCCTCATTGACTCCCAGACTCCCCACTCCTGTCATTGAGAAGCAGCGCTGTACTCCATTCTTTGATCGCCTGAGTGTACCGCGTCCTGGCCGATAGCGCCCGGTTCTCAGCGAGGATGGTTTCCTTCAGCTGGCTATCTCGATGCTTTATCAGACCAGCGGCTTCCGAAGAGTAGGCTGTGCAGCACAAGCAGTGGGTCCCACTGTCCTGGGTCCAGTCCTGTACCCCCTTGCTGGAAACCCTGCTGACACTGTGTTAAATGGGACCCCATGCTAGGGGGTCGAATACTCCCTAATTCCTAAGTGCTGGCTCCCTATCCTGCAGGCTGGAAAGCTAAACCAATCCCTGGAAATATGTATCTATTCCTTGTGCCCATCACGTCATCACTGGGGTGGCCAGTAACAGAGACAGATGTCAAGTGCCCAGGTCGTTTTCCCTACGTCGTTGTCCAATGCCTCCTCCGAGCTGGGTGCTCCGTGGTGGGTGTGAACATGTGACTCCAAATTGCCACACTTGATGCGCACTCTCACCAGTCCGTACACTGGCCTCTGGCTCCATTCTCCTTGTTCCTGCTCCTTCAGTCTTTTTCCTTCTAAACCACCAACTAGTTAGCCAGGCCATTCACCACTGATCATAATTTCATAAATATTTTAACCTCCAGCCCTTTCTCTTTGCAACCAAGGTGGATGCATTAGTACATCACCCAAAGCTCTGCCCAATGGCAGGATTCACCTGGCACTGTTGTTCATGTCCCCCACTCTGCAAATGATGTTATAATTCATCCCCTGTCCACTCTTGACTTGTACCCACACCCTGACCCAACTCAGCCATAAACCAAGCTTTTTCTTCCCCATGCAGTTGATCAGATGGGGTCCGTAGGTGTGAACTGAAGGACATGCACGGTCCAACAGAGGTGTGTGCCATGGGTCCCCAAACTACCTGACCTTGCAGTCTACCTGTGCCTTTAGTCCCCTTTCACCTCTCGCTGGATTGTGCCGGGCCCGCCTGACCTTATGATGGTTGCTTGGTGTCCCATGGTCAGGGCTCAGCAGCATATCGGAAGTTGTTTATTTTTTTCCATGGGGAGGAGGGGCAGAGGGAAAGGGAGAGAGAATCTCCAGCAGGCTCCTCAGGGGTCGATCTCATGACACTGAGATCATGACCTGAGCTGAAATCAAGAGTCTGATGCTTCACTGACTGAGCCACCCAGGCTCAGAAGTTGTTTTTGGTTTTGTTTTAAAGGCATGCAATTTTCTTCTACAGATGTTATTGTCCTGCTCCAGAGCCCCCATGGGCCTCCATTGTGATTCTCCCACCATGTTTTGCCAAAGATCCCATGCAGCATCTTTTTCCCACCACTGAGACCTACAACACCGTAGATGTGCCAGATTGTACTCGCTCAGAGGCAGGGCAGCTTGCGTGGCCCTTACTGCTCTGGGCCCCTGTTATACCTGGGAGCCTTCCTTGTCCCCTGGTATAAGGGATAAAATAGACTTCTTAGGTGTGGGACACGCCACCTCTAGAACCCAGAGAGGTCCACCAGGTGTCACGATATGCTGTTCGTGGCAAGAGTTGCAAGGTGCAAATTGTCTTTTACTGTGGAGGGAACGGCCCAGCAGAGCTGTGACCACTGGACTTATAAAAATTGTATTGATCTGATAAACCTCAGGAAGGGACACACGAGCCCCCTCTTGTTCTTCCAGTCTGATCAACAAAACATCATCAATATAGTAGGCTAATAGCATGTTCTGCTGGATATTCAGAGGATTCTGATCTCACCAGACTTAATTATGACAGAGGGCGGGAGAGCTAATATAGTCCTGGGACAAAACTGTAAAGGTATACTATGCTCTCCCATTTAAATGCCAACTCCTTCTGGTTCTCTTTTCTGATTGGGACAAAAAATAAAATATTTGGGGGTTGGTGGTGCCTGGGTAGCTCAGTTATTGAAGTATCTACTCTCCATCTCAGCTCAGGTCTTGATCTCAGGGTCGTGAGTTGGAGCCCTGGGTTGGGCTCCATGGTGGGCCTGGAGCCTGCTTGAAAAAAGACAGAGGGGCACCTGGGTGGCTCAATCGTTAATTGTCTGCCTTCGGCTCAGGTCATGATCCCGGGCAGGAAGCCTGCTTCTCCCTCTCTCACTCCCCCTGCTTGTGTTCCCTCTCTCGCTGTGTTTCTCTCTGGCAGTAGGGGTGGTGGTGGTTTCGGATGGGGGTCTTCCGCTCTGCCTTCCCACCTGTGATAGCTCTTATCTCACTGGCCAAAGATACAAAGTGGTGGCTCTTGTCCACGACCCGGTTATACACTTGAAGTCTCCATGTATTATGTGGTCCTCGTGTGTCCTCACTCTCCCAGGGGACCATGAAGATGTCTTGGGTCTCCAGGTATCTCTGTTGACTCTGACTCTCTATCTGAGAGTTCTCATGACATCTAATGAGACCCTTTCTCTAGGGCTCAGTTACCCAGATAACTGGTCGACGGTCGTGCCCACAGCACTTGCTGTGCTATTGCAGGGTCCTTTCTCCTAGGGACCCAGCCAGTTATTCTGTCAGTGAGTTCTGGGTTCGAAAACTGGCTCAGGTCTGGAAACAGGACAGAGGACAGAGGAACATTTATTTAAAAGACCGTCCTCAGCCTCCCAGATTTTTTCTGCTATTACAAGTTGAATAGGACCCCTTTCGGGTGCCCAGAAATTCTGCTCTTAGGAATGCCATGTTCTCTTAACCATCTCCAGAACTCTGGGGCAGACCCCTTGGCTGCCACATGGACCTTATTATCAGTGTAACCTCCAGGCTTCTGGAGATTCAGCCCACCACTTGGGCTCTATGGGTTTGGGTCTTATCATATTGGGATGCTGTCAGTGAGCTGAGTTTATAACAGCGGTTTTTACTGTCAGTCCTGGATGGCAGAGGAGCCAATGCTGAATTCGGCAGCGAGGCTGATAGCTCTCTTACCCGTGCATTCCCGAGGTCAAGATCTTGGTGAGTACTCACTTAGAAGACCCCATCCATGCATCGGTAAGCCAGATTTGTGCGGCCAAGGGGCTAGTCTTGGTTGGGCGGTTTACCTTAGTTGAAGTTCAGCCTCTCTGACCTTGAAGACCTGGGTTTCGGTCTCTGCCCCGCCCCCCCCCCCCATGCAAGAGATGAGAGCTCTCTTTGGTATGTAAAACCAAAGAGAACTTCTTGGCTTTCCTTCCTGGCTTTCAAATACCTATTATCCTGGGCAGTTCCTTAAATCTGTGGTCATCTGATCTTGTTAGCCATGCGGTTAATGTTACACACACACACACACACACACACACGCACACACACACACATTATTATTATATTTGAATAAGATACAGACATTATGTTTTTTAGTTTTCACTTTGTAGGATATATGACAGGGTGGTTTAATGTATGTACACATTGTGAAATAATTACCACAATCAGGTTAATTAACACATCCATCACCATACACACTTATATTCTGTGTATGTGCTGAGAACAATTAAGATCTACTCTCTTAGCACATTTTGTGTATACAACACAGTATATGAACTATTGTCATCACCATGCTGTAAAATATATCCCCAGAATGTCTTCATCTTTTAACTGAAAGTTTGTACATTTTGAGCAACATCTCCCTGTTTCCCCTACCTCCCCTGGCTCCTGCTAACCATGGTTCTACTCCCTGTTTCTAAGAGTTTGACTTTTGGGCGCCTGGGTGGCTCAGAGGGTTAAGCCTCTGCCTTCGGCTCAGGGTCCTGGGATTGAGGCCCGCATCGGGCTCTCTGCTCGGCGGGGAGCCTGCTTCCCCTCTTTCTCTGCCTGCCTTTCTGCCTATTTGTGATCTCTCTCTGTGTCAAATAAATAAAAACTTTAAAAAAAAGAGTTGACTTTCTATATTTCATACGTAAACCAGATCATAATGTCCTCTGGGTTCATCCATGTTGTTACAAATGATATGACTTCCTTCCTTTTTATAGCTAAATAATATCCATTATATACATATGCATGTGTGTGTACTACATTCTCTTTATCCATTCATCTGTCAGTGGACATTTAGGTTGTTTCCATATCTTGGCCATTGTGAATAATGCTGCGCTGAACACGGGTGTGTATCTATATCTCCTCGAAACACTGATTTCATTTCCATTGGATTTATATCCAGAAGTGGGATTGCTAGATCATATAGTAGTTCTACTTTTAGTTTTCTAAGGAAACTCCATACTGTTTTCCACAGTGGCTGCACCAATTTATATTCCCACAAAGAGTATACGTGGGTTCCCCTTTCTCCACATTCTCACCGACACTTGTAATCTCTTCTCTCTCTCTTTTTTTTATTCTGTCATGCTTTATGGGCCAAGTAAATCATACAATACACTGCACATATTTAAAGTGTATCATTTGATATATTTTAACAGAGGTCTATGCCTTTAACACCATCACCACGATCCACAATCAAGACAGTGAACGGATGTGTCACCCACTGTGTCAGTTCTTCACCTGATTAGCTCAGGACCACCCGGAACGTTTCCCTTTTGGTTGACTTAGTCAAATAATTAATTATTTATTTATTTATTTAAAGATTTGATTTATCTATTTGACAGAGAGAAACACAGCTAGACAGGAAACACAGGGGGAGTGAGACAGGGAGAAGCAGGCTTCCCACCGAGCAGGGAGCCCGATGCGGGACTCGATCCCTGGACTCGGGATCATGACCTGAGCCAAAGGCAGACACTTAACAACTGAGCCATGAAGGCGCCCAAGTCCTACTTTTTTTTTAATGATTTTATTTTTTCAGTACTTTCTGCCTGCAACGTGGAGCTCAAATTCGCAACCCCAAGATCAAGAGTCACACAGCTCTACCGACCCAGCCAGCCAGGCACACCAAGTCCTGCAGTTTTTAAAAGCCACTTAAGAACAATGCACACATCTCTTATCTCACGTGGTGTAGCTGGATGCTCTGCTTCCGGGTCTCTCATGAGGCTGCAGTCGAAGTGTGGGCCGCTGCTGGGGTGTCATCTGAGACCCAGCCGAGGGAGGACCCACTCCCAGGACCTCACAGTTGCTGTCAGGATTCAGTTCCTGGCAGTCTGGGTTGGACTGACTGAGCACCTCGTTTCCTTGCTGGCTGTCGGCCAGAAGCTCGCCTCACCTCCTTGTCACTGAGGCCTCCCTAATGTGGCTGCCTGCTTCCTCAAAGCATGCAAGCTTCTAAGGCGATGGAGTCTGCTAGCGAGACAGAAGTTAGAATCTCATGTGATATAATCATGATGTGACATCCCATAACCCCTGCCGCGTGCTACTGGTTAGAAGCAAGTCATAGGTCTCTCCCACACTCGGAGGGAGACAGTGACACAAAGTGTGAATGCCAAGAGATGGCATCATTTGCAGCATCTAAAAGCCAACATATCAGGGGCACCTGGGTGGCTCAGTTGTTTAAGCGACTGCTTTCGGCTCAGGTCATGATCCTGGAGACCCGGGATCGAGCCCCGCATCAGGCTTCCTGCTGGGCGGGAAGCCTGCTTCTCCCTCTCTCAGTCCCTCTGCTTATGTTCCCTCTCTAGCTGTGTTTCTCTCTGTCGAACAAATAAATAAAATATTTAAAAAAATAAAAAATAAAAGCCAACATATCACACCCGAAATGCTTGTCGGTGGTAGATAAGATCAAGGTTCAAAGCAGCCTTTACTGCTGTGTCCAGTCGCTCAGGAGCAAGGCTCTACTAAGACTGGATGAGGTCAAGGGATGGACTTGGTACAATGGGGCGCTTGGTCACACTCCACTAATCTCACTGGCTCAACTCACAGATGCTTTCCATTCTCTCTGTGGATGGGCTCACTAACGCCCAAGGTCACCGCACAGGGGAAAGGGAAAGCTTCTCTGGGATCAGCCCTGAATGGTTCCATCTCCTCCATTTGGGTGTTATGCCTTCCCCAAGTCAACTGAGTTTGTCCCGTCTTATGCCTTCCACACGTCAATTGAGTCCTGTCCCTGCCATTAAGAAAACACCACAGCCTGGGTGACTTAACCAGGAAGTTCATTTCTCACATTTCTGGAGGCTGGAAGTCCAGGATGAACACGCCAGCATGCTTGCATTCTGGGGAAGGTCCTCCTCTAAATTACAGACTGCCAACTTCCTACTGTGTCCTTACATGGTGAAAAGGCAAGGGGGCCCTCTGGAACCCCGTTTATACGGCCCTAATCCCACTCATGAGGGCTCTGTCTTTATGACCTAATCACCTTTCAATGACCCACCTCCAAATACAATCATCTTGGAGGTTAGGAGGTCAACATGTGATATGTTGTGGGGACACATTCAGACCATAGCAGTAGCCAATCCTCAAGACACCAGTTACGGTAATTATATTCTAGAACTAAATATTACATAAATCGAAGAGCTGTGGCTCTGGGAAAATGTGTTTTATAAAAGCTAAGTGTAATGCTTATAGACATTATTATTAAAAGATTCAAGTTGCTCAAACATCATTGTTAATTTAGTTTTGGTTGAGACATCTGTAAAGATTGGGAAAAAATATGGAAATCTAGAAATATTCTGCTCTCGGGTTTCTTTGTCCATGTCTTTAAGTCCTTTATTCATTTTAAATAAGCAGAAACTGGTAATCAGACAAAGCATAAATGTGTTGTTTAAACAAGAAGGACAAGGAGAAAAACCCATCAGCATATTCACACTTGGGGAAAAAAAGGCCCGGCCTTAAGTCAATAGATTGGTGAGCAAATACTCAGGTTTTAATGTAGAATCAAATGTTCACTTATCCTTTTTCCTTCTTCTGCATAATTTTGTAGCTGGCATTTACTATTTTTGTAATAAGCTCTAGGCCCAACATGCGGCTTGAGCTAATGACTCTGAGATCAAGAGTCACATGTTCTCCCGACTGAGCCAGCCAGGCACCCTTGCCCCAGCAGTCAGCATTTATTGATCTCCTGTATCAGAACTCACTATTAACAATCTCTTCATTCATCCTGTGGGCATCCCAAGTAGGGGCTTGCTTCCTACCTGCCTTCTATTTGGCTCTTCTTTCACATAGTACTACCCTATTTCCCCAGCTTTCACTGGTTAATGTTCCCTGGTGGGTAACTAGTATCCACCTATGGTCTTCGATGGCTGGAGAGCCAACTGAATGTCATGCAGAAGGAACACCATGCCTCACCCACCTCTAGATGTTTCTTTAGGCATGAGACAGGTGAAACTCTAGAGCCAGTGGCTGAGGATTTTGCAAAAACCTAAGGATCTGAGAATAGAGGCCTAAAGGGCTTCGGATCTGTGTTCACAAGCTCACCATTGGATCTGCTGGTCTCCAGGAAGGTCCTAACTGTCAGGTCTCCTGCAAATTTGATGGATGACCTGTGATTCTTGCCTGATCTGTCCTAATTGCTTTTTTCTTTTTTGGTAATAGTTTTACTGAGATATAATTCATATAAAAATCACCCATTTGATGTGTATAGTTCAATGATTTTCATTATATTCACGAGCTTGAGCAACCAACACCACTATCTAATTTTAGAACATTGTCATCACCCTGAAAGGAAAGCTTGTGCCCATCAAGCTGTGGCTCCCCATTTCCCCTCCTCTCAACCTCTAGACACCACCGGTCTGCTTTCTGTTTCTGTGGATTTGCCCGTTCTGGAGATTGTATACAAATAGAAACATACAGGATGTGGTCTTTTATGTCTCTTTCCTTTCACTGAGCATTTTCGAGGTTCATCCATGTTGTAGCATGGATCAATCCTTCATTCCTTGTTATGGCCAAATAATATTTCCACTATATAGCTACACCAGTTTTTGTTCATCCAGTCATCTGTCGATGGACATTTGGGTAATTTCCACTTTTGGGGGGTTATTATCAATAATGTTGCTATGAACACTCACTTCCTGTGAGGACGAGTTCCGGTTCGGTCATTTCTCTGGGAGTAGAATTGCTGGGTCACATGATAACTCAACGTTTAACCTGTCAAGCAACTCTGGAGGCATTCAACAGAAAATCAATTCTTAATTATCAGCATGTCAGTTCTTTCCTTCATGGGTTACTCACTACGCAGCTTAAGCTCACCCTTGCATCCCTGCTATTCACATATCCCACGATCATTCGGGTCCACTCAGGAAATAAAAACAAATTTAATGATTAACCTAATCGCAAATAGAATTAGGCAACTGAAAATAAAGATTAAACAGAGAAATACTTGTAAATGCTGTATAATTAGGAACTGTCCATTAATATTTAATTTATACACTGTCCTCTTTGTATTCGATTAGGTCAAACATTCTTACTCTAATCAATTTGAAAAATCAAGCACACTACTTATATCTTATTAGTTTTATTTCTGCTATCATTGTAGAAAGATGGTCAAAGGAATCAGTTGGACTTTAACATTTTTTTCAGACTCTCTTTCTGCCATAGTGTGGACCACCAGTCTCTTTAACTTCCTGTGCTGCCATCTGAGTCGCTCACTTTTAGAGTTGGCCTCACACAGATGTGCTCGGGTTCCTTGCTCAAGGAATAGGAATATAATAATATCCTTGCTTCTAAATAGGAATATAAAAGGAACTGGCTGAGGGAGTGCCTGGATGGCTCTGTTGGTGGAGTACATGACTCTTGATCTCGGGAGGTTGTGAGTTTGGGCCCCAAGCTAGGTGCGAGATTACTTAAAAATAAATTTTTTAGGGGCGCCTGGGTGGCTCAGTTGGTTGAGCGACTGCTTTCGGCTCAGGTCATGATCCTGGAGACCCGGGGTCGAGTCCCACATCAGGCTCCCTGCTCGGCGGGAAGCCTGCTTCTCCCTCTCTCAGTCCCTCTGCTTGTGTTCCCTCTCTAGCTCTGTTTCTCTCTGTCAAATAAATAAATAAAATCTTTAAAACATAAAATAAAATAAAATTTTTAGGGGCAGCTGGGTGGCTCAGTCAGTGAAGCATCTCATTCTTGATCTCAGCTCAGGTCTTCATCTCAGGGTCATGAGTTCAAACCCTGCAGTGGGCTCCACACTGGGCATGGTAACTACTTAAAAAAAATAAAAGGTAATAATAAAAAATACATAATAAAAGGAACTGGCTGGATTAGTGAACAACTGGCCTCTTCCATTCTCTCCCTACTTTTACTCCAACTTGAACACCAAACCTCCTACTCACCACAATTGTATACTCCTTTGTTCTTCCACACTGATACCACTCTTGAGAAAAGAGCCCAGGAACTTGGAAGGAAAGGTGTAAAAGAGGGGCGCCTGGGTGGCTCAGTTGGTTAAGCGACTGCCTTCGGCTCAGGTCATGATCCCGGACACCCGGGATCGAGTCCCACATCAGGCTCCCTGCTCGGCGGGAAGCCTGCTTCTCCCTCTCTCACTCCCCCTGCTTGTGTTCCTTCTCTAGCTGTGTTTCTCTCTGTCAAATAAATAAAATCTTCAAAAAAAAAAGAAAGGTGTAAAAGAGCAATTCTGGGATGGGTTAGTATGATAGAAAAATCTTTCTTTATGATTTTATTTATTTATTTGACAGAGGTAGGGGCAGGGAGAGAGAGCACAAGCACGGGGAGTGGGAGGCAGAAGGAGAAGAAGAAGCAGGCTCCCCACTAAGTGGTGGGTGTAGAAATTACTTTAAAAATGAAATATTTAAAAAAGGAGTGAAACAGGACATTGTCATTGACTTTATAGAAATAAATAGGATTATAAGAGAATTGTAAGAGAATGCTATGAACAGTTATATGCTAACAAATTAGCTCACACTGATGAAATGGACAAATTCCTAGAAAGACAAACTGAATGATGAAAAGGACTCAAGAACAAACAGAAAATGGAAATAGACCTACAAGTAGAGATGGAGCCATTCATCAAGAAAAAAAAGTTCCAACAAAGAAATGTCCAGGACCAGGTGGCTTAACTAGCAAATTAGCAAAGTTTAAAGAATAAATGACAATCATTCACAAACTCTTTCAAAAAAATAAGGACTGAACACTTCTCAACTCATTCTAAGAAGCAAGTATTACATTGATCCTAAAACCAAAGACATCACAAGAAAATAAGACTACACACCAATGTCCTTTATAAATATAGATACAAAAATCCTCAACAAAATACGATTAAACCCAATCTCACAACATATAAAAAGGCTTATACTCCATGACCAAATAAGATTTATCTCAGAAATGCAAGATTTGTTCAAGATACAAAAATCAATGAATGTAATATAGCATATTAATAGAATAAAAGACAAAACAATATAATAATTTCATAGATGCAGAAAAACATTTGACAAAGACCCAACACCCTTTCATGATTAATAAAAAACCAAAATGCCCAGCTGTAGAAATAAAATAGAATTTTTTCAGCCTGATAAAGGATATCTTTGAAAAATCCACTGCCAGTATCATAATTAATGGTAAAAGACTGAAAGCTTTCCTCCTAAGATTAGAAACCAAACATGGACGTCTTCTATTGCTGCTTCTATTCAACATTGTATTGGAGTTTTGATTATGGAGAATTAAGCCTGAAAAAGAAAGAAAAGACATCCATATTGAAAAGGAAGAAGTAAAACTATCTCTAGTTTCATGTGACTGGTGTTTGTATATAGAAAATTCTAAGGAATTCACAAAATAACCTATCAGAGGCAATAAACCAGTGTAGCAAGGTTGGAGAAAACAAGATCTACACACAAAAATCAGTGATGTTTCTTTAAACCAACAAAGAACAATACAAAAGTGAAATTAAGAAAATAATTCAATTTATGAGAGCATCAAAAAGATTAAAATACTATTAAAATACTTAGGAATAAATTTGACCAAGGAGTATGAACACTGAAAACTGCAAGATATTGTTGAATGAAAATAAAGACCTAAATAAGTGGAAAGACATCCTATATTCCCAGGACTGGCAAACTTAATAGTGTTAAGATGAAAATAATCCCCTCATTGACTAATAGAGAGTATGGCCTCCTTTTCAAAATTCTAGCTGCCTTTTCTACAGAAATGGACAAGTTCATCCTAAAATTAGTACGGAAGTGCAAGGGACCCAGAATAACCAAACAATCTTGAAAAAGAACAAAGTTGGAAGACTTACAGTTCGCAGCTTTAAAACTTATTACAAAGCTATATTAATCCAAACAGTGCCATGCTGGCACAAGGATAGATATATAGATCATGGAAAATAACTGAGTCCAGAAATAAACCTATACATCTATGGTCAATTGGTTTTTGAGAAAGGTGTGAAGACCATTCAATGGAAAAAGAATACTTTTTCAACAAATGAGCCTTGGAAAACAGGATATTCACAAACAAAAAAAATTAAGTTGCACCCCTACTTCACACCATGTAAAAAATTTAACTCAAAAGAAATTTAACTCAAAATGGATCAAGAGCCAAATGTGAGGGTTGTAATTATAAAACTCTTAGGAGAAAACATAGGACAAAGCTTCATGACCTTGAATTTGCAATGGCTTCTTAGATATGACACCAAAAACACATGAGACAAAAGAAAAAGTAAATAAATGGTTGAGTGACTGCCGTCGGCTCAGGTCATGATCGCTGCGACCTGGGATCGAGCCCCACATTGGGCTCCCTGCTCGGCAGGAAGCCTGCTTCTCCCTCTCTCACTCCCCCTGCTTGCGTTCCTTCTCTAGCCGTGTTTCTCTCTGCCAAATAAATAAATAAATTCTTTTAAAAAAAAGCCAAACACAAAAGGCCACCTATTGATAACTCCATTTATTTGAAACATCCAGGATGGGCAAATTCATAGAGACAGAAAAGAGATCACAGTTGTGTGACTTTGTGAATATACTAAAAAACACTGGATTGTACACTTTACAAAGGCATGTGAATTATATCCTGGGAGGCGAGAGGGAGGAAGAATAAGAAGAGGGAAAAAAAAGTACCACTACCCAGTAAATGAAATGCTGATGTTGTCACAGGTCGTCCTGAGGTGCCAATTATTTTCCCTGTGAAGGGAAGGGGCAGGCTCCTGATAAAGCCAAAATCTAATTGGGAATGGCTGTGCTCCAGGACCCTGCAGGACAAGTTTTAATAACACTCCTCTAATAGTTACTTGAGTAATTTCTCCAGAAATGTGTGTAGTACAGTTTTCTTTCCCCAACAATTTCTGTTAAAAGTACAATGATGTTTTCGGTTTCGTGTTTTATTCAAAAGTCAGATGCACAGGTTGTTCTAGAAAGTTTTCCTCTCCAGCTGGGCTACAGACATTCCAATGAGCCGATCGTTTCTTTGATGAGAAACTGAACCTCAGTTCTACATGTTGCTGGCCCATGAAAGAGGATTGATGCCATGTCAATTAAAGGACATGCTCTGGTTTGTAATTTAAATCCCATAGATTTATGATTATGGCATTTGTTTTTACACTAAAATAGGAGAGTGTAAATACTTAGGTTTGTGTCTAATGATTTTGCCAGCTAGTTTGCCAGTGAAAAGTTCTTCCTTCACTTTGTTGTTAATGCTGCCAGGCTTCCTGCCAGTTCAGTAACAATTACCCCATGCTGTCATCTTGTCATCTGAAAGGATTCTGCAGTAGTAGATTGTGAATAAATGTGTACTGAATGAATGAATGAATGATGTCTTTTTCTTGTTTATTTTTCTGGGGGGATACAGAATCATAAATAAATGCTTTACATTATGATTCAGCCACTAAGAAATTAAGTCCACCATCATTTAAATGAGAGATCAGATGCCAGGAAGCAGTTGGACAGTGGCATGAAGGGAATTTTTATGAACATGGATCATCTTTTTTCCCTATCAAGAGCATGGTACCTAACTAAGAGTCCAGAAAAAAAAGCCAGGCAAGAGTGAGAGTTAGGCTATAACAGAAGGTGAGTCTTCCTGTACTCAGTCTCTTTACTTTTTTCTCCAAGCGACTGACCTCCCCTTAACCCCAATTGCTGAACATAGTCTTCACACTAGCATGGAGTGTATGTAACTCCTTAAAGGCCCCTCAAAGATTGGGTTTGTTGAGGCTAATGCCTACTGCTCTCTGTTGCCCCTTGTGGATGCACAGAGGGAATACAGTATGTATCTCCTCATAAACTGATACTGTTAACAGCTTCAGTACCGGTTGGGAAATAATCTGCCCTTGAAGAGTCAGCAACTGTAGCACTCAATAAACAAGAGCAGCGTAAGGGTTAAGTTAGGAGATGGCTTTGACTTCTTGCATGTGGATGACAGTGCTTGGCCCACTGGGCTCCTTGTCCTGAGTACTTGGTCTTGTACTGTTTGATAGACCATTTGTCAGTTCTATGTCTCTTCTTTTCTTTGGAAGAGTATGGAAAGGTCGGTGAACTACAACCTGAACATGACTGACACTCTGAACAGCCGTGCCTACTCCTGGCAATTACCCGGGGAATTCCCGGAATAACCAAACAGTCTTGGTGGCAGATTCAAATTCCTTTCTTGGTGCAGACTTCTTACATTTCTGTCTACATTTCCCACTTGAGCTTGGAAGCCTGCATGACTTTTTATTGTCTACTCCACATCACAAGTTGGTCCCACTGCTACCAGGCTTAGATATAATTTATTAACTTTATTCCTCAGTTCTAGTCCATTTCCAGGCCCATTTCCTATCAAGCCTTTTTTTGGATGTGTCTTGTTTCTGCCAAAAGGGGGTTCTAAGCATTGGGGTCAGAGAATGTCCATGCTGCTTGGCACACAACTATCCACACAGGAATTACTCAAGAAAGGAGGTGATTAGCCGATGGTAGACATACCCACAACCCCTTTCTTCCACCCATCTGCAGGATGGTGAAGCCCCTATACTTAACAGTAGTAATAAAAATAATCATGGCTACAGGGGCACCTGGGTGGCTCCCTCAATCAAGCAACTGTCTCCTAATTTCGGCTCAGGTCACAATCTCGGGGTTGTGAGATCCAGCCCCACTTTGGCTCCATGCTCAGTGGGGAGCCCGCTTGAGCTTCTCTCTCTCCTTCTCCTTCTGCCCCTCCCTCTGCTCACACACACTCTCTCTTTTTCTCGCTCTCTCTCTAAATAAATAAAATTTTAACATAATAATAATGCCTACCATTTATTGAATGGGCACTAGGGACTAGGCACATGACATACAACCCTATGAGGTAGGTATTATTAGTCCTGTTTTAACACTGAAGGACGTGACGTTCAAACAAGATACAATACTTGTGGCAGAGTGGGGATTTGACATCAGGTCTGTCTTCAGAACCCATGTTCCTCCATAACACATCATCTCATTCGTGTTACATGGAGGATGAAATGGGTAGGAGGAAAGAGATGTGATATGACCCTTAGAATAAACATTTTATTTACTATTATTTATTTTTTAAGATTTTACTTATTTATTTGACAGAGAGAGAGAGAGCACAAGCAGGCAGAGCGGCAGGCAGAGGGAGAGAGAGAAGCCGGCTCTCCGCCAAGCAGGGAGCCCGACATGGGTCTCAATCCGAGGACCCTGGGATTATGGCCTGAGCTGAAGGCAGCCACCTAACCAACTGAGCCACCCAGGTGCTCCTTACTTACTATTATTATCCTTCCTGTGGCTACAATCAAATATCCACTCTTACGATAAAGACAGGATATGTGTCCAGCTTAAAAATCTATCTGTGTTGTCTTTCTGGTAAAATCAACTTTTTTTTTAACTAATCCAAATCACAAAAGATAACAAACATGTTTTCTTTCCCTTCCTATTCTTTCTTGGATTCCATAATTTAATATCTATATTAAAATTTTCAAAGGCAATTTTGGGTAAGTTTTCTTTTGAAGTAAAACCTCCACGCTATGTAAAGGGCACAAATCTTATATGCACCTCTCCTGTAGTCACTGCCCAGATCAACATAAAAAATGTGACCAAAATCCCAGAAGCCTGCTTCCTGGGAAGACTGCCTCCCCCTTCCTCTAAAATATATAAGTATTTTCAAAAATGTATAAGACAACTACCATATGATCTGGTAATTCCACTTCTGAGTAATTATCTGAAGGAAACAAAAACACTAAATCAAAAAGATACATGTACCCCCAATGTTTACTGCAGCATTCTTTACAATAGCCATGACATGGAAGCAGCCCAAGTGTCCATTTTGGATGAATGGCTAAAGAAGATGTGGTACACACACACACACACACACACACACATGAATATTATTCAGCCATAAAAAAAGAACAAAATCTTGCCATCTGTAACATGTACCGACCTTGAGGACATTACGCTAAGTGAAGTAAATCCTACACGGAAAGATGAGTATCATATGATCTCATTTACATGTAGAATCTAATAAAGAACTCGAGCCCATCAATACAGAGAACAGACTGGTGATTGCTGGAGGTGGGGATGAAGGAGATGGCTGAAAAGGGTGAATGAGATCAAAAGGCACAAACTTCCAGCTATAAAGTGAATAGACAATGGAGATGTAATGTACAGCATAGAGACTATAGGTTACAATACTGTATTTCACATTTGAAAGTTGCTTAGAGTGTCAAACCTGGCAGTTCTCATCACGAGGAAAGAAATTGTACCTGTGCAGGGTAGTGGATGTTAACTAGACTTATTGTGATCGTCATTTTGAAATATATACAAATATCAGATCATTACATTGTATGCATGAAAGTAATATTGTGTTATATGTCAATTACATCTCAATGAAGGGTAAGTTGAAAAAATGAAAATGAAAGTACAGCATGACAAAACCTATAGGATACTGTGAAAGGTGGGCTCAGATGTAAATTTACAGTGGCCCATGCTTTGTTTAAAGGAAAGAAACATCCTCAATCAATAACCTAACTCGATACCTCTGGCTTTCTACTTACACTTTTTACCCCCCACACCACAAAGCCATGCTCAGGAACCACCTCGCTGTCCTACCATTGAATTCAATTCCGACATGATCTACCCAGAGACAGTGTCTGATTCTGAGGGTTCAGGGCTCAGTTATAGGAATCAGGAATCAGTCCCCCACATCTAATTCTAGTCAACAGTCCAGGTTGTCACCTGTGCTTCTGGCCAACTACCTACAAATCAGAGGTTCCCACAACTCTCACCTTGGGTTCAGTTCATTTTCTAAAGTGGCTCACAGAACTCAGGAAACCCATTTACTCACTGGATTACTGGTTTCTTACAAAGTATGAATCAAGAGGCAAATGAAGTGATACTTATGGCAAGGACCCAAGCAAAGGAGTTTCTGTCCTCATGGAGTTTAGGGCCAGGCATGCTGACCCATGGAATCCTTCTGGTTCCTCAATCTGAAAGCTCTCAGAAGCCCAAACTTTTAGGTTTTTATAGAGGCTTCATTACATAGATATGGTGGATTAAATCATGGGCCATTGGTGATTGACTAAACCTTTTCCTGGAAATCACGGGGAGGGACTGAAAGTTTCAAACCTCTATTCAAGGTTGGTTTCCCTGGCAACAAGCCCCCATCCTTAGGTGCTTTCTTAAAGTCACCTCATATAACATAAACCCAGTTGTGGTAGAAAGGGGCTTATAATGAATAACAAGACACCCACTTCACCTCTATGGCTCTGAACCAATTTCAGGAACTGAGAACAAGAGACCAAATATTATAATGAAAGAAACTCCCATTGCTCCAATGATTCCAAAGGTTTTGGAAGCTATGAGCTGGGAGTGGTGGACAAAGACCAAATATATATGAGAAATCTATTTTGGTCATCTGGGTAATCAAACACATTTATTTCTTATAAATCATAATACACAGGTATTCAAACATACACTTATACACAAATGTTCAGAGTAGCACTGTTCACAACTGCCAGAAGATTGAAATAACTCAGATCCATAGAACCATGAATGAGTAAGTAACAGAATATTATTAAGTCATAAAAAGGAATGAAGCCCTGAGACACGCTGCAATGTGGATGACACCTGAAAACATTATGTCTGGTGAAAGAAGCCAGGCATAAAACATTGCAGATTGCATGATTCCATTCATATAAAATACCCAGAATAGGCAAAGCCACAGAAACAGGAAGTAAGTCAGTGATTGCCAGAGTCTGGGGGGGAGGAGGGAACAGGGAATGACTGCCTATTGGGTATGGGTTTCTTTTTGTGATGAGGAAATATTTTAGAACTAGAGGTGATGATTGCACAACATTGTGAACGTACAAAGTGCCCCGGAATTGCACAATTTAAAGCTGTTAGATTAAAGTTTTAGTTTTACCTCAGTAAAAAGAGAGAAAGAATAAGAAGAAAATAAACAACAAAATGGAAAGCTTAAGCTCTAACATACCAATATTTTGTTAAAGGCAAAGGTAAGTATATCGGTGGAAACACAGAGATTGGCAGAGTGGTTGAAGGAACATGGCTCAACTACATGCTTTCTACAAAAACTGACTTCAAATATAAGTAGATACAAAAATATAATTAAGCAGAGAGATTAAAAGTAAAAGGATGGAAAAGATATAGCATGCAAACATTAATCAAAACAAATCACGGGGGCACCTGGTTGGCTAAATCGGTTAAACGTCCAACTCTTGATTTCAGCTCAGGTCCTGATCTCAGGGTCATGAGATCAAGCCCTGTGTTAGGCTCTGCACAGGGCATGGAGCCTGCTGAAGATTCTCTCTCTCCCCACCTCTCTCTGCCCCCCCACCGCTCGCATGCATGTGTACACTCTCTCCAAAAAAGAAAAGAGAAGAACAGAAAAGATTAAAAAAGAAAAGAAAAGAGAAAGCAGGACTGGCTTTACTAACATTAGATGATGTAGACTTCAGAGAAAACATCAGGGATGAAGAAGGACATTGCATAATGAGAAAAGGTGCAAACTACCAAGAAGACATAGTGATGCTAAATATGTACACCAAAGCACAGAACTTCAAAAACCATGAAGCACATACTAATAGAACTAAAAAGAGAAACAGACAAGTCCACAATATAGTCGAGGACTTTAACCACCTTGTTTCAGCAATTGGGAGAACTGACAGAAAATCAGCATGGATATAGGACTGAAAAACACCACTGTGGTGAGCAGAAGAATAATCCCCTAAGTGCATCTGGGTTGCACAGTTGGTTGAGTGTTTGACTTTTGGTTTTAACTCGGGTTGTGATCTCGGAATCAGGGGATCAAGCTCCTCATTGGGCTCTGACTCAGTGGGGAGTCTGCCTATCTCCTACTCATGTGCACTCTCTCTCTCAAATAAGTAAATCTTTAAAAAAAAAACCCTAAAAATATTCATGTTTTCATCCCCAGGGTCTCTGAATATGTTATATTACATGACAAAATGGTAGGTGGAATAATACCTCCCCCCACCAAGTTGTTCATGTTTCAATCCTGAGAACCTTGGGAATATGTTCCATTACATGGGAATTAAAGTAACCAATGGAATTAAGTTTGCTTATCAGATGACCTTAAAATAGGGAGGTGATTCTAGATTATCCAAACAAATTAAATGTAATACAGTGGTCCTTGACTGTGGAAGAGGGAGTTGGAAGAATGCTGTGAGATGAAAAATTTCCAACCCACTGCTGGCTTCGAAGATGGGAGAAGAGGGCCATGAACTAAGGCATGTGAGCAGCTTCTAGATGCAGCAATGGACAAGGTAATCGATTCTCCCCTAGAGTCTCAGTAAAAAAAAGGAAGCCATGGGGACATATTGTAACCAGTAAGACCCATTTCACACTTCTGGGCTACCGAACCATAAGATAATAAATCTCTGTTGTTTTAAGCCACTAAGTCTGTGGTAATTTGTCACAGCAGCCATAGGGAACTGGTTAACCATTAACAACCATTAGCCAACTGGTTCTGACATTCCACCCAACTACAGCAGAATAGAATTCTTTCCAAGAGCACATGGCACTTTGACTAAAATAGACCATATCCTGAGTCGTAAAACAAAACCAAAAAATTAAATGAATTTAAATCATACAGAAATTGTTCTGACCTTAATGGAACCATACTAGAAATCAATAACAGAACCTACGGTAAAATTGCCAGACATCTTGACAATTAGACAGCACACATCTAAATAATCTAATGACTCAAAGAGGAAATCTCAAAGGACATCAAATCTCAAAGGACATAATTTAACAGAACAAAAATGAAATACAACGTATTAAAATGTGTAGGGTGAAACTACGGCAGAGCTGAGAGGTAAATTTATAGTACCAAATGCTCAGAAAAGAAGAAATCTCTCAAAAACAATAATCAAGCTCTGACTCAAGAACCTTGGAAAAAAGAAGAGTAGAATAAGCCCAAAGCAAGTAAAGATAAGGAAACAATAAAGATAAGAGAGAAATCAATGATATTGAACAGAGAAAAAACAATGAATCAATAAGTTAGTTCTCTGAAAAAGAGCAATAAATTGATAAACCTCTTTACAGGTTGATAAAGATAAAAGAGAGATAACACACAAGTTTAAAAATAGCAGATATGAAAGATAGGGTATCGGGGTGTCTGGGTGGCACAGTCGGTTTTCAGCTCTGGTCATGATCTCACCATCTTGAGATCCAGCACCATTGAGCTCCATGCTCAGCAGGAAGTCTTCTGGACATTCTCTCTCCCTCTCCCTCTGCTCCTCCCCTTGCTGGTGTTCACACACACTCACTCTCTCTCTCTCAAAAAAATAATAATAAAAGAAAGGCAGGATATCACTACATTCTCTGCAGACATTACTAGGGATAACAAGAGATTACTATGAATAACTCTGCACAGAAATTTGGCAATGTAAATGAAATGCATCAATTCTTCAAAACCTGCAAAATGCCAAAACTCACCTAAGAAGAAAGATAATATTAACAGTTCTGAAACCGTTAAATAATATGAATTTGCCATTTTAGAACTCCCGTAAAAGATATCTCCATCCCCAGAGGATTCTACAAAGCATTTAAGGAAGTAACATCAATTTTATACAATTTTTTCCCAGAAAATAGAAGAAGAGGGAGCATTTCCCAACTCATTTTATGAGGCTAGTAGTGCCCTGATACCAAGATCAGTCAAAGACAGTACAGAGTAAACTACAGATGAGTCTGTACCTTGCATGAACTTAGACACAAAATCCTCTATTGAATATTAGCAAATTGATTAGACACAAAATCCTCTATTGAATATTAGCAAATTGAATCTAGTAATATGTGAAAAAAAATTAGATGCCACAACCAAGTGGATTTCATTCCAGGAATTCCAGACTGGTTGATTATGCAAAATATAATTTGTCATGTCAGTGTTTTTAAAAATATTTTATTTATTAATTTGACAGAGAGAAACACAGCTAGAGAGGGAACACAAGCAGGGGGAGTGAGAGAGGGAGAAGCAGGCTTCCTGCCGAACAAGGAGCCAGATGTGGTGCTCTGTCCTGGGACTCCAGGATCATGACCTGAGCAGAGGGCAGACACTTAACGACTGAGCTACCCAGGCACCTCTGTCATGTCAGCATTTAAAAAAAAAAAAGGATTAAAGAAGACAATTTAGGTGATAGGATGAAAGCTTTTTTTACGCTTCATGAAGTGGACATTCTCATTTCAGAGAACTACAAAATGAGGTGGAAGGCAAGAAGTTTGTATAGGATAGAGAATAAAGATCAAGGAAGAGACAAACAGAGAATATCTGATTGGCTGGGGGCACATGGTCGACCTTGTTGGGAGGGAGAAATACCCAGAGCTGGCTTGGTTTTTGAGGAATGGCTGACCAAGTTGCAATACTCATCATTGGAGTATTTACAGGGACATGAAAGTTATCTGAGTTTCAGTTTGTTGCTGTGGTGCCCTGGGTAGGAGTGGCTCCATCTTGGGTCTAGAAAGTTAGTTCAGTGACAGGTAAAAGGAAAAAAAGACATCATTATATCAACTGATTCACAAAAGGCATTTGACAAAATCCTAAACTCATTCATTGTCTTAGCTCAGGCTGCTATAACAAACTACCACAAGTTGGGTACCTTAAACAACAGAAATTTCTTTCTCACTGTTTTCCAGGCTAGAAAGTCCAAGATCAAGGTGCCAGCAGAGTAGATGTCCATTGAAGAACTTCTTCCTGGCTTGCGGGAAGTAGTACTGTTGTATCTTCACATGGTGGAGAGAGAGCGTTCATGTCTCTTCCTCTTTTATAAAAGTGTGAATCCCATCATGAGCGCCCCACTTCCATCACTTGATGTAATTGTAATGACCATCCAAAGATCCCACTTCCAAATACTTCACATCAGGGATTAAGACCTCAATATATGACTTTTGAAGGGACAAAAACATTCAGTCCCTGATGTTCATCATGAAAGCTCTCACCAAACTAAGAGTGGAGGTGAACTTCCTCAACTTAATAAAAATCATCAACAAAACCTCTACACAGCTCAGGGTACCTGGGTGGCTGAGTTGGTTAAGTACCCAACTCTTGATCTCAGGTCTCGGTCTCAGGGTCATGAGTTCAAGCTCCACATCAGGCTCCATGCTGGGCATGGAGCCTACTTTTTTAAAAAGGCAGATAAACTACTGTTGAGAACAAGCAAGAATGTCTACTCTCCCCACTCTTACTTATCATAGTGCCGAAACTCCTAGACAGCACAAAAAGGCAAGAAAAAGAAAGAAGACATACAGATTAGATAGGAGGAAATATTACTGTTCCTATTTGCAGATGTTATATTGTCTAAGCATATAATCCCAGGAACCTACCAGAAAGCATGGAGAAAAAGTGAATTCAGCAAAGTCGAAAGGTCACTTGACACATGAAAATCATACAAATATCAATTGCATTTTTGCATACTAGAAATGAACAAATGGGAACCAGAATTAAAAGCAAAATACTATTTACAATCATCAAATAAAATGAAGTGGTTAAGTATAATTGTGACAAAACTTGTATAAGATCTATGTGCTAAAAACTCCAAATAAGCAAACAAGCACATGAAAAGATATTCGACACCATTGACCATTAGGGAAATGCCAATTGAAACCACCACGAGATATTGTACACCTCTAAGAATGACTAAAAATGAAAAATACTGATGACAGCAAATGCTGGTGAGGATGTGGATAAGGATGTGGAAAAACTGGATCTCTCAAACATTGCTGGTGGTAATCTAAAATGGTACAGACATTCTGGAAAACAGTATGTCAGTCTTTATAAAATTAAACAAGTACTTGCATACCATCCAGGAATTGTACTTGTAACATTTATCGCAGAGAAATGAAAAGTTATGTTCACACAAGAACCTGTATGGCAATGTCTATAAAGCCTTTATTCACAATCTCTAAAGCCAGAAACAGCCCAGAAAACCTTCAGGGGGTAAGTGGTGTCTTCAAACTCTGGTATATTCATAGCATGGAATACTACTCAGCAATACAGAGGAAAGAACTTTTCACACACATAGCTTGGGTGGATCTCAAAGACATTATGTTGAATGAAAAGAATCCAATCTCAAAAGGTTACACAGTGTAAGATTCAATTATTTAACATTCGCAAAACGACAAAAGTATAGAGATGGAAAACAGTTTAGTGCCATGTTTCTAAAACCCTTTTTTCATTATTGGACAAGAAGGCTTTTTTAGTTTAGACCTTTTTTTCCTAATTGCCACCCCCCAAAGTAAATATTAAGGACTAAGATCTTAGCAAGGGTTGAGTTTTAAAAGGCCACAGTCATGCTTCTTTTACAGGGAGAAGAGAACAGGTTGGAAGAGACAGGGCAGGAAGGCACACTTCCCTGAGTATACAATATTTTTGCAGTTCGGACTTCTGAAGTCATGCCACCATTCTACATTTTCAGAGATAAAATTGAATCAATAGGAAGGAGGAGGAGCCCTAAACAATGCCATAAGAAACACATGACTCCAAGTACATTTCAAATGAATAACATAGTCATATCGAAAACAGCTAAGATGAGTAACTTTGGAACACAATTCTTGATCTATATAGCTTCGAACCAGGGATTAAAGAAACAAAACAAAAAACCTGCATACAAATCTTCAAGCCTTTTAAGTAAGTTTGCTTTATGGAGCAGTATGAGTACAGGAACTCTGAAACTCTTTAAGTGTATTGGAGTAAATGAGTTCTGTTGTTGGAAACCAGGCCTCTTGGTGGAAGAAGGGAGATAAAGTTACAAAATGGGTGAAAGCAGGAAGTATCTCGTTGAGTTGGGTTGGCATCAGAACTAGCGGCATGTATTCACAATTCCTCCAATGGTAAGAAAAACTGGAATGTGCACTACAAAGTATTAAATAGAGATGTATATATAGATAAGTATCCATATACATTATAAAATGCACAGATATATTCTATTCTATTAGAAAGTATTATTTAGGGGCGCCTGGGTGGCTCAGTGGGTTAAGCCTCTGCCTTCGGTTCAGGTCATGATCTAAGGGTCCTGGGATCGAGGCCCGCATCGGGCTCTCTGCTCGGTGGGGAGTCTACTTCCTCCTCTCTCTCCGCCTGCCTCTATTCCTGCTTGTGATCTCTCTCTCTGTGTCAAATAAATAAATAAAATCTTTAAAAAAAAAAGAAAGTACTATTTATATGGAGAGAGAGAGAGAGAAAGTGTTCTGTAAAACTAATCAGGAAATGATCCCTAAAGTTTTCAAACTTGCCAGCAATTTGACTAAGTGCTCCTGCTTTTATTCTTTGCTCCTTTCTTTTTTTTTACTTTTTTATCTCCTTTCATTTCTGAAACCACTTATGGTTTATGCTCCTTTTATTTCAGAAGCAGTGTGGAAGTCAGACGGTCTGGGTTTAAATCCCAGCTTCTGCACTTATTAGCTGTGTGGTCTCGATCTAGATAATCTCTCCAAACCTTGGAGATCTGATCCGTAAAATGAGAGTCATAGTTATGTCACGCAGAGGGCCTTGCATACACGTACCTCACTGAGGAGTCTATGAGGAAATGTATACAGAAGGCCCAGTATACTTCACAAACTCAGTATCTAATAGATATCCTCATTATTTCATGCAATTATTATTATGGAGTGACAAGTCATGGATTTATGATATGTTGCTCCTTCCCTAAGGAAAAAAAAATAGGCCTTGGGGCATGTGGGTGGCACAGTTGGTCAAATGTTTGCCTTGAGCTCAGGTCATGATCCCGGGGTCCTGGGATCAAGCCCCACATCAGGCTCCCTGCTCAGTAGAGAGCCTGCTTCTCCCTCTCCTCTCTGCCCCTCCCCCTGCTTGTGCTGTCTCTCTCTATCTCATAAATAAAATCTCTTAAAAAACGGGCCTTAATGCCTAATTCAGGTACCCAGATTGGACAATCCCATAACTTATTTGTTTGTATATAACAGATTAATATACATTCTGGGAAGTCATAACAACATGTCAAAATATTTTAAAATTGTAACACTTGCTATAATTCTTTCCATCGGAGAGGAATTCATCGTAAGAAATTTTCTGGGGGCACCTGGGTAGCTCAGCCTATTAACCACCTGCCTTCAGCTCAGGCCACCATTCTGGGATCGAGTTCCCTTTCCAAGCGGGGAGCCCGCTTCTCCCTCTCCCTCTGCCTTGGCTCATGTTCTCTCTCTCACTTGACTTCTAATAAATAAATAAAATCTTCAAAAAAAAAGAAACTGTTTGTATTTTGGACTTTTAATCAGAATGGTTTAGTTACTAATGGAGCGATAAGTTGTCACCACCAGGCCCAATGTCTCCTTCAGGAGATAGTGACAGCTCTGGGACAGGAAGTAAGCCGGAGTCAGCCATCTTGTGTTTGAGTCCTAGAACTGCCTCTTCTCACTGTAACACCTTGGGCAAATCACTTAAATTCTTTAAATATCAGTTTCCTCATCTGTGAGATCTGGATAATATTGTCTATTCACGGGATTGTTGTGAGGATCAACTAAGAAAGAGTACAAACACATTTTTGTAAATAGTGACGTGATATACAAGTATATCAGATGGTGTAATACATTTTGTGGCACAAACCTCAAAGACAGAAGAGGAAAATGGTTCTAGTGTATTTTTGCCTTAGTTTTGTAAGATGTGATTTTGTTACTCACTGAATGCCAATAGTATTCTCTCTAGCTATTCAAAGATAGATTTATGAGAGATATCAATTTAGTTCATGAACTACAGTGTTTTCCTACCTGCTACGGTATGTGTCCTTTGTTTAACCTCTCCCTGGCCAGACTGTTGAAAAGGAATATCTTGTGGTAAGAAAATAATTACTGTGAGGAAAAAAAAAATCCCACGAACAAAATCTACTCCTATTTTTCGTTAATCAGTTAGAAAGCATAAAATGAGTTTAGCCAAATCAGTATACATTTTTTTCTGCTTCTGGAATTACTGGTACCATCCACTAGCATCTAATCCAGAAGTAGGATGAAAGTCCTCCCTGTCAACTTACATTGCCAAGTCTTCTCTGTGTGTGTTTTTTTTTAAAGATTTTATTTATTTGACAGAGAGAAACACAGCCAGAGAGGGAACACAAGCAGGGGGAGTGAGAGAGGGAGAAGCAGGCTTCCCGCTGAGCAGGGAGCCCGATGTGGGACTCGATCCCGGGTCTCCCAGATCATGACCTGAGCCGAAGGCAGTCGCCCAACCAACTGAGCCACCCAGGCGTCCCTTCTCTGTGTTTTGTAAAACACTACCTCAAAGTGCCAAGACAACCGATTATAAAATTTTGTTTTCAAGATTTTATTTATTTATTTGACAGAGAGAAACACAGCCAGAGAGGGAACACAAGCAGGTGGAGTGAGAGAGAGAGAAGCAGGCTTCCCGCCGAGCAGGGAGCCCGATGCAGGGCTTGATCCCGGGACCCTGGGATCATGACCTGAGCCAAAGGCAGATGCTTAACAACTGAGCCACCCAGGTGCCCCTGATTGTAAAATTTTAAAATGTACTCATCAGCCTCTGTCTTTCTGTATGTGAGACAAATCCATGTCATAAATTCATTTAAGTTGCCCGGTTACTTATATATTTTGTGGATAAAGTCTAGCTGTCTCCTCTAAATGGTATAATCTTGTTTACAATTTATTCATTTCTTTAATAATGTGTTGGTTATCCAGGGCATCCTTCTTTTAGGAAGTAATAACAGCCAAAGTATGACACATTTTTCCATGAAACTTTCTGTTTAGGCTCATTCTGTTTTTATATTTTAATTCAGATGACAAACAAAGAGCTTGAACCACAGAGTAAGTCAAACTTCCCTGACTCAGGTTTTCTTGTGACAACAGTTACAGCTTCAATTCTTAAGCACTAGTCTATAAAAGTGGGAAGCTTTGGTTTTCACTCTCAGCTCTTCAGAAAACTCTACCAAAACTGCTCCTAAATATGTGGCTGAAATTTTAAGTTGATATCTTCCCCCCCCCAAAATGATAGTTCTTTTAGGAAGCACCTAGGAACATTTCAAAAATTTCATAAAAAGTTCATCACACTTGGTGCGCCTGGGTGGCTCAGTCGGTTAAGGATCTAGATCCTCATTTCGGCTCGGGTCATGATCCCAGGGTCATGAGATTGAGCCCCGCATCTGGGTCCCCACTCAGCAGGGAGTCTGCTTCCTTCCCTCTCCCTCTGCTCCTCCCTCTGCTCACTCTTTCTTTCTCTCTCTCTCTCAAATAAATAGCACAAAGTATTTTTAAAAATGTGTCTAAAAACAAGTTTATCAGATTTCCCTTAGCCTCAATATCCAAGGAAGTCTGGGCCATCCTTTTGCTCAGTAATGATATAGAGGAGTTGCGATAGTGGTTGGGGCTCTGACTGTTGTGGTTGCAAGGGTCACTTGTAAGGTAAACAGCTGAGAAATATACAACAAAGGTGTCCTAGCTAACCATTCATTTGACCTCAATTCATTCTGTTTAGGTCCAAATGCAGTTTGATGAAGAAGTCAGAAGGAGGGAGAATTACAGTTCTCTACAATGCCACAGGTAAGAAGGAAAGAAGCATTTTCCTAGCATCATGTGATAATTACCACATCCTATCATAGACTCTTCAGGTCTAGATTAAGGAACATTAAAGGTCTTCTACTTAAATCACCCATGTGATGGCAGAATCTCCTTTCCACTACTTGCCATACCCTTGTCTAGCCTCTGCTTGAACACTTGCAATGACGCTTAACTCCCTGCCTCAGAAGGCAGTCGATGCCATTCTACTCACACAAACCCCCAAATCTATAGCTTCCATCCACTTCTACTCCATGAGGCCATTCAGAAAAAGTCTAATGCCTCAACCACATAACAGTCTTGCACGTATTTGAAAACAGCTTACAAAGAGCACCTGGATAGCTTGGTCAGTAAAACATGTGACTCTTTATCTCAGGGTTGTGAGTTCAAGCCCCACGTTGGGTGTAGAGATGACTTAAAATATAAAATCTTTAAAAAAAAAAAAAAGCTTTCATCTCCCCCATGTTATGTCTTTGCAAGGATGAATATCTCTAGTTTTTTCCAGTGTTCCTCCTATGGCAGTGGAGATGCTTAATAAATAAATGTTCATGGGATGAATGAATGAGTGGTTGCTCTTCTTTGAATGTAGTGGTTTTGATGACATCATTTTAAAAATTAATATTTATGGAGTACTTACTATGGGAGGCTTCATTTAATCTTTGTGATGACCCAGTTATTATTTCTATTTTACAATTGAGAAAACTGAGACATTGAGTATTTAAGTAACTTGTACTAGGTCACAGTCAAAAGGAACAAAACTGGAATGTGAAGTAGGGCAGTGTGACATTCAGTCCTATTACACTGTGATGCATTCTTGACAGCGTTGCTCCGAGTATGTCAACTACATTCAAATGAAAAAACTTTTTAGGAGTTGCTTAAAAATGAACACCGACACTTTAGATGCAGCAGAGAGTGTGACTATCATCTATTTCTTAGACATTATTATATTTCCATTAATGTGGTCTCACACCAATTGAATGTTGGGTGGGGGAGGACAATTCATATTACTGGCTTTACATTAAGCTTACTCTTTTTTTTTTAAGATTTTATTTATTTACTTGACACACAGAGAGATCACAGGCAGGCAGAGAGGCAAGCAGAGAGAGAGGAGGAAGCAGGCTCCCTGCCGAGCAGAGAGCCCGATGTGGGACTTGATCCCAGGACCCTGAGATCATGACCTGAGCTGAAGGCAGAGGTTTAACCCTCTGAGCCACCCAGGTGCCCTAAGCTTACTCTTTTAAAGTGACAGCATTCTTGGGGTGCCTGACTGCCTCAGTTAGTGTAGTATCCAACTCTCGATCTTGGGGATTGAGTTTAAGCCCCACATTAGATACAGAGATCACTTAAAAAAAATAAGTGACACTTGGACACCTGGGTGGCCCAGTTGATTAAGGGTCTGCCTTCGGCTCAGGTCATGATGCCAGAGTCCTGGGATGGAGTCCTACATCAGACTCCCTCTCAGCAGGAAGTCTGCTTCTCCCTTTCCTTCTACTCCTCTACTCGTGCTCTCTCTCTCACACACACACACACACATTCTTTCTCTCAAATGAATACATAAAGTCTTTAAAAAAAATTTTTTAAGTGACACCATTGATCGCCTGGGTGGCTCAGACACTTAAGCGTCTACCTTCAGCTCGGGTCATGTCCTGGGATCGAGCTCCACGTTGGGCTCCTTGCTCAGCGGAGAGCCTGCTTCTCCCTTTCCCTCTGCCTGCCACTCCCCCTGCTTGTGCTCTTTCTTTCTCTCACTATCTCTTTGTGTCAAATGAATAAATAAAATCTTTAATTTTTTTTAAAGTGACACCTTGGGGGTGCCTGGGTGGCTCAGTTTCTGACTCTCGATTTCAGCTCAGATCGTGATCTCAGGGTCCTGGGATTGAGCCCCAAATTGGGCTCTCTGTTCAGTGTAGAGTCTGCTTGTCCCTCTCTCTCTGCTCCTCCCCACACTCGCTCTCTCTCTCTCCCTCTATAATAAATAAATAAATAAAATCTAAAAAAAATGACAGCATTCTCAACCTGTATTCATGCACTTGAATTTCTGAACTCAAGTATATGACCTTATATTTTGCCCCTGTGAGGTTTAGTCTTTCTTCATTCAGTCGGTCTAACTTGTCCATATCTCTTTGAGTTCTCATCTTGTGGTCTAACAGAATTTCCATTCCTCCACATTCACGTCTACTGCAATACAAATGAATGAATCATGCTCTATTTCCTTGAGAAGTCTGACGAACAAAGGAAAGATGCAGAAGGAACCCTATGGCAAACCACTAGAAACTTCTTTTATAATTACCATCATTTCATTAATCGGTACCCTTTGAGCACAATCATTCAATCAGCTGCCAATTCATCCAAATGTTTAAACAACCAGCTCATTTGTAGCAAATTATTCGCTGTAGCCAAAAGCTGGAAACAGCACAAATGTCCATCAACGGATGAATGGATAAGCAAAATGTGCCACATACATCCAAGCCTTTTTTTTAAAAAAGATTTTTATTTATTTGACAGAGAGAAACACAGCCAGAGAGGGAACACAAGCAGGGGGAGTGAGAGAGGGAGAAGCAGGCTTCCCGCCGAGCAGGGAGCCCCATGCGGGACTCGATACCGGGTCTCCGGGATCATGACCTGAGTCGAAGGCAGTCGCTTAATGAACTGAGCCACCCAGGCGCCCCATCCAAGCCTTTTTCAAAAAATTAATTTATTTGAGAGAGAGACAGTGAGTGAGAGAGAGAGAGCACAAGCAGGGAGGAAGGTCAGAGGGAGAAGGAGAAACAGACTCCCAACTGAGTAGGGAGCCTGACTTGGGGATCGATCTCAGGACCCTGAGATCACGACCTGAACCAAAATCAAAACTCAGATGCTGAACCAACTGAGCCACCCAGGCACCCCTTGGTTTTTTACCAACAGAGTTTTGTGTTTGCAGACTGCCGGATCCTCAAACCGCGCGGCTCCCTCCACCAGCAGTACCCCCACAAACACCACCAGAGTCCTGGATCCGTGGGTCCCGGGGATCTGCGGCTGTGTGAGGGTACTGCCTGCCCCGGCTCCCCGCAGCTGATCCCCAGCATGGGGCTTGCACGCAGTTCTGAGCCCTCCAGCTGTGCACCTGCACACCGCCGGTCCTACTGCCAACACCGGCCTCCGTGACCACATACATACCAGTGAACAGATCTGCAGCACTGGTGCAGCCATTGTGGAAAATAGTATGGTAGTTCCTCAAAAACTTAAAAACGGAACCTGCAATTCTGCTTCTGGGGATGTATCTGAAGGAAACAAAATTGCTCTCTAAAAGAGATGGCTCTTAAGGGCATTATGCTAAGTGAAAGGAGTCATACAGAAAACGACAAATATTATACAACTCACTTAGATGGGGAATCTAAAAACTTCAAAGTCATAGAAACAGAGAGCAAACTGATGGTTACCAGGGCCTGGGGGGATGGTGTGGAGAAATGGGGAGATGTTGGTGAAAAAGTACAAACTTTCAGTTACAAGATGTAAAACTTCCAGGGATGTAATATTCAGCATGGTGACTATAGTTAACAATACTGGGCCGCCTAGGTGGCTCAGTTAGTTAAGCAACTGCCATCGGCTCAGGTCATGATCCTGGAGTCCTGGGATCGAGTCCCCTATTGGACTCCCTACTTCTTCTCCCTCTGACCCTCCTCCCTCTCAGGCTCTCTCTCCCTCAAATAAATAAATAAAACCTTTAAAAAAAAAACCCAATACTGTATTGTAGCCTTGAAACTTGCTATGAGAATAAGTCTTAAATGTTCTCACCATAACTACAATAACAAAATGGTAATTATGTGAAGTATATTTTTAAAGATTTTATATACATATATGTACCAAATCAATCACATTGCATACTTAAACCTACACAATATTATATGTCAATTATATCTCAGTAAGGTTGTAATAAAAAAGATCATATGGAGGGCGCCTGGGTGGCTCAGTTGCTTAAGCGACTGCCTTCGGCTCAGGTCATGATCCCGGAGACCCGGGATCGAGTCCCACATCGGGCTCCCTGCTCGGCGGGAAGCCTGCTGCTCCCTCTCTCACTCCCTCTGCTTGTGTTCCCTCTCTGGCTGTGTTTCTCTCTGTCAAATAAATAAAATCTTTAAAAAAAAAAGATCAGATGGAAATTCAAAACTGAAACTAATATCTGAAATAAAGAACTAAATACAAGCATTTAACAACCAAATAGATGTGGAAGAAGACAGAATCTGTGAACTGGTAAATACATAGCACCTAAACCGTAGCACAGAGAGGGGAAAAAAAGAGAATACAAAAAATAGAGAAAGAAACACAGATATGTGGGACACACTGTGAATGCCTAATATATATGTAATTTAAGTCTCAAAAGGAGAGTAGATAGAACAAATGGGGCATTAGTAATATTTGAAAAGATTACAATGAGCTTTTTTGAAAACTGAGTAAAGATGTTAACACAGAGATCAAAGAAATTCTATCTAGAGGCTAAATGCTGTACAAAGAACACATATAGATGTGTCATAGTAAAATTGCCTGAATATTAAAGGCAAAGTCTTAAAAGCAACCAGAGAGAAAAAGACAAATTACCTTCAAAAAAGCAAGATAAGCCTTAGAAATGACTTCCCCAAACATTTTGAAATCTATGTTCTTTATCTACCCTTTTTAAAAAAGATTTTACTTATTTATTTGAGAGAGAGACACACAGAGAGTATTTTCAGCAGGTTCTCCGGAACGAGACCCATACTCAGTGAGAAGCAATGTGGTCTGGTGGAGAGCAAGGTTCCGCCTCTAACAAGCTGTGTCTTTAAGTCTTGGTGATGTTTCTCATTTGCAAAATGCAGTTTCCATTTCATAGGGTTAGTGTGGCAATGACATGAACAAGGCTTGTAGCCCCGTACCCATTATGACATGGGAGTTCGTGAAAGGCAGCCTCGTATCTTCTTTTAAGATAGAACACTTTCTGCAGAGCAAGTGAAGAGTCTCCCAAATGTTCCACTTTTAGCAGAAGGAGAAGCGACTGCAACCATCTGATGATAAACGGGCTGATGGTGATGGCGATGATGACCTACCCACCATCTATGTGCCAGTTTACCTTTATCTACCCTTTTTTAAAAAAGATTTTATTTATATATTTGAGAGAGAGAGACACAGAGATAGCAACAGAGATAGTGAGAGAGCATGAGTGGGGGGTTGGGGAAGAAGGAGGAGCAGATTCCTTGCCAATCAAGGAGCCCAACTCTGGGGCTGGATCCCAGGACCCAGAGATCATGACGTGAGCTGAAGGCAGATGCTTACCCCGACTGAGCCACCCAGGGGCCCCTCCTTTATTTATCCTTTATAGCAACCCCATAAAGCCAGTACTATCATTGTCCTCATTTTATACTTAGGGAAATTGAGGCTTAGGGAGGATAAGCAACATCCTTTTTTACAAAAGATTTATTTATTTGAGAGAAAGAGAGACAGAGTGGACAGGGCGGAGAAGGGCAGAAGAAAGAGAGAGAGAAGCCCAAGCAGGCTCCACACTCAGCTCACAGCCCGAAGCGGGTTCAATCCTACCACCCTGAGACCATCACCTCGGCAGAAACTGACTGAGCCACCCATGTGTCCCTAAACAACATACTTAAAGTAGAAGTAGCAGAGCCCAGATTGAAACCAACATGCCTCTGACTTTTAAAGTTGTGCTCTGGGTGTAGGTGACCCTCCACACTCACCTCTGCAAGGTCTCTGCAGCTCTCGGAAAGCCTGTCCACATGAAGTTCTGTTGCCCTGTGCAGTGATCCCTGTTCCATGCTTCCCTCCATTCACCTAGTCCAGTTTTCTCTGTGGCTTCTTCACTGTGCTCTGTGTCCCTACACACAACTGGATGCCTCTGAAGTCTTGAGATATAACATTTCCCCAGGGCGCTTGGGTGGCTCAGTCATTAAGCATCTTCCTTCGGCTTGGATTGTGATCCCAAGGTCCCAGGTTCAAGCCCCGCATCGGGCTCCTTGCTCAGTGGGAAGCCTTCTTCTCTCTCTCCCACTCCCCCTGCTTGTGTTCCCTCTCTAGCTGTGTTTCTCTGTGTCAAATAAATAAATAAAATCTTTTTAAGAAATAAAAAATAAAGGTACCCCTGGACGGCGTTGTCAGTTAAGCATCCCAACTCTTGGCTTCTGCTCAGGTCATGATCTCAGGGTCCTGGATCAAGCCCCTTATCGGGATCCAAGCTCAGTGAGGAGTCTGCTAAGGTTTCTCTCTCCCTCTCCCTTCTCCCTTCCCCTCTCTAAGATAAATATATAAATTAAAAAAAAATAAAAATAGATGGAGGAAGGGAAGGATTCCAGAGGATTTCAAAGGTGGAGTCCTGAGTGACTGGATAAGTTGTGATGTGGAAAGTTGAGAATGAAATCTGAGCCCAGAAGAAGACACCGATGTGACAAAGGAATAGCACACACCCAAAAATAGTGCATTCAAACATAGACAGTTAAAGAGTTTCATTTTGAAGAACTTGAGAAAATGAATTTGTAAATTCAAATTTTTATAAGCAGAAGAAATTGCTACAGTATGCCAAAGCAACACACCACATTATACTTTTAAAAAAAAGATATTAAATGTTGAGCACATTTATATGTAATTACACATTTTGAAAGAAAAGTGTCAGTTCCAAAGTGGCGGTGCATGAACAAATGTAAACACCATGTCATTTTAATTATACATTGTGCAAATAAAGCATTGCATCAAAAAAAGCCCCTGACTTCTCTAGTGGAAACAATAGAAGCCAGAACATAATGGAATGACATTATTATCGTGTGAGAGAAAACAACTGTAAAATTAGAACTCCATAAGCAGTGAAAAGATCCTTAAGAAGGGAAGGTGCCATAGATATGTCAGACAAACGAAACCCGAGCGAATTTATAGTCAGCAAGCTGGCACTAAAGGGAATTCTTTAGGCAGAAGGGAAATAATCCCAGATAGATATTTTAAAAAGCCAGGAAGGAATGAAGAGCAATGGACAACTAAATATGCAGGTAAAAACAGATCAATCCCATTGTAGAAAACAATAATAGTAATGACTAGTGGCATTTAAAATATATATAGAGAGAATTAAGGGTGCCTGGCTGGCTCAGTAGGTAGAGCATATGACTCTTGATCTCAGGGTTGTAAGTTCAAGCTGCATATGGGGTGTAGAGATTATTTAAAAATGAAATCTTTTTAAAAAAGAATATATATATGTAGATCTCTCTATATATATATATAGAGAGAGAGAATTGTAGATATGAGCTACTGTAGATATGTACATATATAAAGAGAGAGATGTAGCTATCTCTACATATATAAAGAGAGAGAATGAAAATGCATGACATCATGAGCTTTGAGTGTGGTTGAGCCTCATACCTAACTTCAGAGTTGGGCATGTGATACAGATCTAGCCAATAAAATATCATGATGATAGTTAAGTGAGGGGTATGTGACCAAAGATAGACTCATAAGAACCAGCAAGTACAGGCCCTGAAACTTTTGTGGAAAGAACTGTGAGTATTCCAAGGTTTAATATAACAGTGGGATGGCCCATCTGAAATGAATCCAGAACACAAGGAAACAGAGGGGATAAAGAAAGAGGTTTATTTTGGATTTAAGTTCCTGGAATCAGCCACCCTAAAACTAGTCGTAGCTCTGAAATTTGCAATTATGTGTATTAGCTTCCTTCTTTTTTTTAAGTATGCTCCACACCCAACGTGGGGCTTGAACTCACAACCCTGAAACCAAGAGCTGCATTGTCTACCTACCAACTGAGCCAGCTAGGTGCCTCAGCTTCCTTCTTTTTTTAGGCATAAATACAATAATGCAAAACGAGAGCATAAATGGAGCTAAAGAGCTTTAAGACCACAACAGTACTGGGAAAATGGAAAAGAGATAATTTGTTTTGGGCTTCAACAAGTCAAGGATGCACGCATAATTTCTAAGGTAATCACTAGAAGAATAACAAAAGAATATACAATCAACCGAGCTTGGAGAAAATTTGAATAACACCATCAAAGATAAATCTAAAGGAAAGCCAAAAAGAAAAAAGAAAGAAACATAAAACAAGTAAATCAAATGGGGGGGAGGAAAAGGTGGCCATTAAAACCCCAAATATATTTTCAAGTTCTTTTTTTTTTTTTTTTAAGATTTCATTTACTTATTTGACGGAGAGAGAGCACAGTCAGAGGGGAGTGACAGAGGGAGCGAGAGAAGCAGGCTCTTCACCAAGCAGAAAGCCCGATGTGGGGCTCAAGCTCAGAACCCCGGGATCATAACCTGAGTTGAAGGCAAACGCCCAATCGACTGAGCCACCCAGGCGCCCCTCTAATTTCATTTAAAGCAAATGAGCCAGTGATGAAAATGTTCTAAAGTTAATTGTGGTGGGGACAGCACAACTCTGTGATATTAAAGGTCACTGAATTGTACACTTTAAACTGGTGACTTGTGTGGTATGGGAATGACATCTCTCAAAAAAGCTGTCTTTAAAAAGCAAATGGACTAAATATACCAACCAGAAGATCAAAATTGTCCAACTGGATAAAAATCATAAAACCCGCCTACCAACTAGGGTGCCTGTGTGGCCCAGGGGGTCAAGGAGCCAACTTGATTTTGGCTCAGATCATGATCTCACAGTCCTGGGATCGAGCCCCACCTTGGGCTCTGCGCTCAGCGTGGAATCTGTTAGAGGATTCTCTCCCTCTCCCTCTACTCCTTCTTCCCTGCCCCTCAAATAAACAAAGAAATCTTTTAAAATGTTAGTTGAAAGTAAAAGAATGCTGGGGGTGCTTGGCTGGTCAGTCAGTGGAGCAGGCGACTCTTGATCTTGGAGGCTGTGGGTTCAAGTCCCATGTTAGGTGTGGATTACTTAAAAATAAAATCTTACCAAAAACAGAAAGTGAAAGAATGGTTAAAAGGGGTATCTTGCATCAATTAACTAGGAAAATACAAATTAGAGCCATATATTTTGTATGTATACATAATAAAGGTATATCTATATTACATATATATAAAACACTCTACCCAACAAGAACAGAATATGTATTCTTTTTAAATGTAAATGTAACACTTACCAAATTGACCATATACTGAGTCGCAAAGCAAGCCTCAACAAATTTCAAGCAATTCAAAGCATTCAGAGTATGTTCTCTGACCATGGCAAAAGTAAGCCGGACATCCGTAACACACAGATGACTCTGAAATTCTCAAATGCTTGGAAAGTAAGCAACAAGAACCAAAAAATAATATCAGAATACGATGGCGTTTTAAGCCCATAAACTGACAACTTGCACGGAACAATAAATAGCTCAAGAAACACCACTTACCAAAGTGACAGAAGAATAAAGAGAACATAGTCTAAAGAATCTCTTATCTATTATGGTAACTGAAACATCTTATTAAGCATCTTCCCAAAGAAAAGCCCAAGACCCAGATGGCTGAACCGGTGAATGACTCTAGACATCTAAGGAAAGAAAAAAAAAGAAAATTTCGTCTTCATAAACACTTCCAGAAAATAGAAAAATAGTGAAACATCTCTAAATCCTTTTCATGAGGCCAAAATAATCTTGTTACCAAAACCTAGCAAAGATTATAAGAAAGGAAAATTGCAGAAGAACCTCTCTTGTGAGCATAAATGTGAAACTCCTAACTATAGTATTAGCAAATGAATCAAGAACTATATACAGAGAGTAATATGTCACAAACAAATGACTCCTTTCTAGGAACATAAAGGTAAATATTCTAAAATCAATAAATGAAGTCACCACATAAATGGAAAAAAATTGGTATGCCTGCGTGGCTCAGTTGGTTAAGCATCTGCCTTCAGCAAAGGTCATGATCCCAAGGTAGTGAGATCGAGCCCTGCCTCGGGCTCCCTCCTTAGCAGGGAGCCTGCTTCTCCCTCTGCCTCTGTAACTTGTGCTCTCTCTCATTCTCTCTATCTCAAATAAATAAATAAAATCTTTTTAAAAATTGATTCCATTTACTATAGCACCAAAACCCATAAGATACTTAGGAATAAACCTAACCAAAGAAATCAAAGATCTGTACTCGAGGAACTACAGAACACTCATGAAAGAAATTGAAGAAGACACAAAAAGATGGAAGAGCATTCCATGCTCATGGATCGGAAATGTCTATACTACCCAGAGCAATCTATACCCTCAATGCCATTCCGATCAAAATTCCACCAACATTCTTCAAAGCGTTGGAACAAACAATCCTAAAATTTATATGGAACCAAAAAAGACCCCAAATCGCTAAGGAATTGCTGAAGAAGAAAAACAAAGCTGGGGGCATCTCATTACCTGACTTCAGGCTTTATTACAAAACTGTGATCACCAAGACAGCATGGTACTGGCACAAAAACAGAGAAATAGACCAATGGAACAGAGTAGAGAGTCCAGATATGGACCCACAAATCTACAGGCAAATCATCTTCAACAAAGCAGGACAAAATATCCAGTGGAAAAAAGACAGTCTCTTCAACAAATGGTGCTGGGAAAATTGGACAGTTACAAAGAGAAGAATGAAACTGGACCATTCTCTTACACCACACACAAAGGCAAAGTCAAAATGGATGAAAGACCTTAACGTGAGACAGGAATCCATCAAAATCCTGGAAAAGAACATAGGCAGTAACCTCTTTGACATCGACCACAGCAACTTCTTTCAAGACACGTCTCCAAAGGCAAAGGAGACAAAAGCGAAAATGAACTTCTGGGACTTCATCAAAATAAAAAGCTTCTGTACAGCAAAGGAAACAGTCAACAAAACAAAGAGGCAACCCACAGAATGGGAGAGGATATTTGCAAATCACACTACAGACAAAGGGCTGGTATCCAAGATCTATAAAGAACTACACAAACTCAACATCCAAAAAGAAGATGAACACATCAAAAAATGGTCTACAGACAAAGGGCTGGTATCCAAGATCTATAAAGAACTACACAAACTCAACATCCAAAAAGAAGATGCACACATCAAAAAATGGTCAACAGACATGAAGAGGCACTTCTCCATAGAAGATATACAAATGGCTAACAGACATATGAAAAAATGTTCAGCATCACTAGCTATTAGAGAAATTCAAATCAAAACCACACTGAGATACCACCTTACACCAGTTGGAATGGCCAAAATTAACAAGTCAGGAAACAACAAGTGTTGTAGAGGCTGCGGAGAAAAGGGAACTCTCTTACACTGTTGGTGGGAATGCAAGTTGGTGCAGCCGCTTTGGAAAACTGTGTGGAGATTCCTTAAAAAATTAAAAATAGAACTACCCTATGACCCTGCAATTGCTCTACTGGGCATTTACCCCAAAGATACAGATGTAGTGAAAAGAAGTGCCATATGTACCCCAATGTTCATAGCAGCAATGGCCACAATTGCCAAACTGTGGAAAGAGCCAAGGTGCCCTTCAACAGATGAATGGAGAAAGAAGATGTGGTCCATATATACAATGGAATACTACGCCTCCATCAGAAAGGATGAATATCCAACTTTTGCAGCAACATGGACTGGATTGGAAGAGATTATGCTGAGTGAAATAAGCCAAGTAGAGAAAGTCAAGTATCACATGGTTTCACTTACTTGTGGTGCATAAGGGGTAATATAGAGGACAGTAGGAGAAGGAAAGTAAATG